>JAASFI010000386.1:0-30829 GCA_023333705.1 Globisporangium viniferum
ACCATCATTCTGTACTTGATTAGTACATGAATGCCGGTCACTCTGCACTGATTAGTACATGTGAAGAATATTCCGCACTGAATAGTACAGAGAACCTTTGTGACGTCATTAGATGGCGTCACACGTGCATGCAGGAACTTGTTGTACCGTAATCCCTTTGTCCTTTGCCTCTGCAATGCCCGCTGAAGGTGGTGTGTGACACACTAGATCTGAGAACAGATCCACCTTCATATAATGGCTAGTTTAGCCCATTACACTGAGTCTGTGCAAAACTGCTGGCGCAATTCGAGGGTCTTAGGCGACGACGCACTTCCAAACTAGAAGAACCCCAAAGCAGAGCACGAGCTCGAAGACAGAGTCGCGTAATGCATGGAGAGCCTGCGCATAAGTGAATCGATGACGCTAGAAGAGATTTTGAACCCAGCAGAAGAGAATGGCGTGCATGTTGGCAATCAGGATGAGGACTATGCCGCCGCTGCGATAGAACTTGAGGACGACTCGGACGATAGTGATGACGTCGCCGTGGTTGAGATCTCAGACGAGGAAAAACTTGGCCATCTCACCCAAACCATTAGAATTCTGGATAGTTTAGAATGCTGAAACTCAACCAAAAAGGAGCTACGTGCTGCTCAAAGGTCAGTAAGCGCAGTAATTCGCGATAGGAAGCGTCAGAGAATCTTGCTGCTGTCGCTGCGTTCATTTTTTTAGATTGCTGAAAAACTCTAAATGGTAATATCAAGCACTGAGTATTAAGTATTAAGTTTCGGCCAGAATATTAAGCTCCAATGTTAACAGTATGGAACAGGGACGGTGGATCGATTTTGATTAAATATACAGGAGATTAAGCTTGGGGGGATTGATTTGGGGAGGTTTGGCTGTACATCTTCACTAATGTGACGGTAAGAACCTAGCGCTTGGTATACGTTGGGTGTTGTTTTGATACTCACATTCACGAGTGTATTATAGCTCGCAAACGCGCTTCTTGATCGTGCTAGGGTCGGTGTCGACGTGACAATCATATCCGACGCAGACACCGAAGGTGCCTTGGGATGCTAGCTCCGCCGCATGTTTGAGGTGCGGGCTTTTTGTTTGTTGTCTATGTGAAAGTGCGTGCAATGGATTGTTAATTTGTCTTGTGTATGCTTGTGTCGCAGCATAACAAAACTGTACACTGTGTGCGCGACTACAAGGAGATCGACGTGTGGTTGGTGAAGAAACCCTCGGGTTCTTGCTACCACCACAAGTTTTGTGTGGTAGACAGCGTCCTGACGATGGACAGATCAGCAAACTGGTCAAAGGCTGTGTTCGATAACAACGCGGATCATGTTACCATTCGAGCGGCAGATGAAGTCGCAGGTGTGTTCAAACTATCGCTTGTTTTGCTTGTTTTGACGCATCAATTGTTGTTGTTGAGCCATGCTATTCCTAATTTGCAGGCACGCTGATCTCCACCTTCAATAAGGAAATGATTGACGCGTATCGCCTGCCTCTGCATGTGAAGGCGAAGCCAACCCCGGCGAAGAAGACAACGCGCAGCTAGCCAGACTTTGACAAGCAAAAAATAGCAATGGCAATTAGAATCAAAAACCAACATGGCGTTACAACTGCCCCCACTAGTTGCGCCTTCACTTCAGGAGCCAGGCGCATTATGCACCAAGTATTATGAATGGACGAAGCGAGTGTGTATGTGACTAGTAACGCCGCAGCATGAGGTTCTCATCGTCGTCGTCGCTGCGTCCGCTGTCGCCGCCCGTGGCCGCGGCGCCAGGCGGCCAGTCGGAGCTGCCGGGCGTCACTGCGATCCGCAAGAAGCTCGTGCTGACTGCGCTCGAGAGACCGTACGCACAAGTTTGTAGTGGTCGCTTGTATTGCATTGGTTGGAAGAGAGCTCTTCTCATATATGGAGTGAGATCACTATGTGATCTCTCTGTGTTTTGTATGGACTCGTGCAGCGTTCGCTTCCGCACGGACCTAGACGTGCTCGTGATCCAGCAGTATCTCGCGAGCCTCGAAGCGTTCGTAGGCGTCGCGCTGCCAGCTCTCCACTGTGCGTAGGACTATCTCTATATCGCTTGCAACTGGCCCATCAGATCCTATGTAAGCTGCTCACAGACATAGTCCAATTGCTGATACGTTGCATCTTGTTCCTTAAACAGATCTGGCGACTGAAGCCACTCTGCTGGTACACGCCAACCCCTTGCTGCTGGAAACCATAATATCCTGATTGTGTATGCTTGTGTTATTAACGACTATGCTATCTACTACCTTGATGCATGAAGACCATGAGCGATGGCGATATCCTCTGCTACCAGGTGGGGCTCTTGTTGGCAGGTCGGCATTCTCGAGTCGCGGTCGGCTAGCTTTGAGACTAACGCATGTACCTGTATGTGATTGGCGCTGATGACCTCCATTTCAAAGGAAGACCGCGTGACTGAAGACTCAAGCGCTTTTGTGATCGTGAGTGTTGAGCTCTGTAACCAATGTACCTATCGTGTTTCTCAATCATAACAACTCTCGCTCTCTCCTCTCTCGCTGTGTGTGTTTTTACCAAACAGATCGACGGCTCGCTCTGCGGATACTTCAACAAGGCGTTCAGCCAGCGTCCGAACACGCGCGAGAGCTTCCAGGTCTGGAACGCGCGGCAGGCGAGGCGCCACGGCGTTCTCATTGACTTTGGCGAGTTCCAGTCGACGTACGCGAACGGAGGTGCGTTTCTACAAAGAAGAAGAGCCTCTGCTTATCAGTCTCAACTTGCTCTACTAAACTGCTATGATGGCTCTTGAATGCTGACTTTACAAAAATTTCGGCAGCTCTCTGCGGCTTTGACGACCTTACCCAAGGCCACTCGCAGAAAGGGAAGACCCCATTCGAGTCGTCCAGTCGGCGCAAAGGCATCGTAAGCATTCCAGTCCATACGTGTGGCACTAACTATGTCCTACTGTTGAAAACAGTCTTGACTGATATGTTTTTTTTGCTTGACTGCCTTTGTGTGAGCGCAGCACGCCCAGGAAAACACGCGCGCGATCGCAATCCGAATGGTACGCTCACAGTGTCATTCTTGTCGTTGTTGTTGTTTTTCTTATAGGAACTGTAGCCGAATGGCTTATCTTGCTGGTGTTGTGCTCTGCTTTCGTTAGGACACGCTGGAACGAATGCGCCATCGCTTCGCACTGAGCTACGAGAAAGGGATGCTCTATGCCAGAGTAAGCAACACCATGTCAGGCCATCCGCTGTTTGTCCGCAGTGATTTGACTATGAGCGCTCGTTGGTCTGTCTTATCAACATGCAGGACACCTTGCAGTCGGATATCTCGTACCTGGGCATTTGCTCGCAGCTGTCGGAGTATGCGAAAAGCAAACTGCTCCAGAGTGCTCCACGCTGCCGTTTAGCTGCTGGCGAAGAGCTCTGTCCTCCTCTCAGTGATGGAGATGCTCCATTCCCCTCTCTAGTGTCCACTTTAGATGGACAGCCGAACGCATTCCTTGTCGTGCTCTACGGACGCCTCGATGTGTTTTGGGGCGGAGACGAAGACGTGTTCATGGAATTTTCAGCAAGTAACGACAACAGCAACAACAGCAACACCAGCCCAAACCTTCCAGGCCTCAGCGAAGGGCTCCCGCCAGCAGCTATCGCACTAGCGGAGCGAACGCGTCTGGAAGAACTCGCGCAGCTGCGGAAAACGCCACTGGCGTCAATTCGAAGAGGACAAACGTTCGGCGATCAGATGCTCGGACTCGCGCTCGACAAGCTCTACCCAGGAGCGCAGCTCACGAGCACGTGTGTCCCCGTTCGCCTAACGTCGGGGGACGCAGCCACCGAGATCATCTGGATTTCGAAAGAGCTCTACGAGGAGCATCTGCGTGAAGACCGCGTGAGTCTGTCCTACCACCCGCTGTCTTCGGCGGTGTCGGCATCTTCCAGGTTCGCAAGCAAGTTTCGAGACTGGGCTCCGCAGTTTTTCTTGAAAACGGGTGTGTTTGATCGCAACCCAAGCGACTTGGGGGAATTGTCGCGACGCATGCTCGCAGATTCGAAAATGGCCAAGCTGCTCTTCCAGTTCCCGCCGCTTGTGCTCGAGCGCGTGTGCCACGCGATGGAGTTGTGGCACTTTAACACAGACGGACTCTTCCTCGGCATTGGGGACGAGATTGCGCACATTTTCATAGTCGTCCAAGGCGCATTGCGGATCCTCCCCGCCCCTCCTTCTTCTCCTTCTCATCAGACTGTTGCTAGTGCCTCTGGAGGCAAAAGTCCTTTATCAAGGACCTCGTCGACGATTTCAACAAGAGCTAGTGCGGTTGCTAGTCCCCCAGTCGCGATTGTAAAGCAGCAGCAGGACGTGGTCGAGCAGTTCGTGCCAGGCGACGTGTTTGGTGCCACTGAGCTTCTCGAGCGTTCTGCGTCTACCACCACCAGCTCCAGAGTCGTGTATGTCGAAGCAGATACACTACTCCTGAGCGTCCCCAAGATCGTGTTTGAACGGTGGCTCGCGCCGCTCTACGTCGACACGATCTTCAACGCTGGCAGCTGCTTCCAGAGCCTCACGGCGCTTGGTCAGTCTGGTGGAAGTGGACGCTCGCTATACTGCGACAGGAGAGGCAGCAAGCCAGCAGCGAGTCCGAGCCTGACCCGCCGCCGTTCTGTCGTGCTGCAGCCAACAAGCGAGACTACTGGGCATCTCGATACAAACTTTGCCGCCCTTGAACAAGAGCCCTCGCTCCCTTTCAACACACTTGAGAGCACGACGCACTTGCTGAGAAAGATGGCGGTTCTCCCACTGATCCCGCGGTTCCTGCTGAGCGAGATGCTCCTGCACACGTCGGTGGTCTACAAGCAAGCGGGCGACATCCTGTTTCACGAGGGCGAGGAAAGTCAGTACCTGGTGGTGTTGCTCACGGGTTTCCTGTCGTTCTACAGCCTCGAGCACATGTCAACGACGATTGAGATGTTCCAGAAACACAGCTTCTGCCACTTCAGCAGCTTCCAGGGCAGCCAGACGAACCCCGAGGATTTTGTCGCCGACGGGGTCGCGCACGAGAACAACACCACGTCGCCGATTCGAAGTGCTGCGATCGCGAAACACCGCGCCGCGATGCATGGCGTGCACATCCAGACGCTACATGGGGGGAATGCGTTCCGCACGGGCGTGCTGCTTGACGGCACGATCTGCCCAGCGACCGTCGTCGCGCAGGCCAACTGCGAGTGTCTTGTATTTGAAGAGAGCGTGTACTTGCAACTGCTGAATGTGCACACGCCCGTAATCGATCTCGGCAAGTTTGACATCTCCACGACGGCGGCAGTAATAGGAGGGTCGATGGCTACAACATTGTCAGAACAGGAAAAGGATGACGACAGTGACGACACAGCGCCACTTCCGCCCGGCTCGCTTCGCTCCATCATCGTGCAGCGCGACCCAACCACTTTGCATCCTGCGGTCGTCAAATGCTTTGAAAAAGCGCACGTCCCCTGGCTCACGCGCTCGCCGGTCAAGATGCAGCAGCTGCTGCGCGGCATGCGGTGCGTCAGCGTGAACCCGGGTGAGCGGCTCATTCGCTGCAATGACGTGCTCGACCATCTGATCATCGTGCTCTCGGGCAAACTATCGCTGTACATCCGCCAAAACGAAGGCGTGTCGACGTTTTTCGACGCCAGCAAGCGGTCGGTGCGCAGTCTCATGCTCGAGCGCAGTATCACGAGCAATTACTCGACCACTTCGCAGCAGCTCTACAAGGAAGCTCACAATGGTGGTGGTGGAGGTAGCACTGGAATGGGGGCTCGTGGACGGATCGGGAGCCGCCAGGACGCGCTCGCAAAGCGCAAGGTCATCCGCAGCAAGATTTCTCGGATCTCCGAGTCCGGACTGTTTGTGAACTCGGTGCTCGCTGCAGTTCACGAAGAGCAGCTCAAGAAACGAGCTGCAGCTGGAGGACTGTCAACAGATAAAAATGACGCCACCGAACACAAGAACCTGGACACATTAGCTGCTCCGCGACTGCCCGAGTCGCCATCATCATCACTGTCTCGCGGTCATAGTCGACCAACACCGAGTCTTCGGATCCACTCGGCGGCGGCGAAAACCAAACTCCAGCAGAAAATCATCGATACGCGGCGCTCGACGATGCTGAGTCAGGACGGAAGCAGTGACGTCGCGGGCTCGCTGTTCCTCTGTCATTTGGGTCCAGGCGAGGTCTTTGGCGACGAGATCCTAGCCCCACACGGCATTTTCCGCAGCGTCCACGACGTGTTTGCCGATAACAGTATTCCTTTGGCAACGTCGTCTCCAGTGGCTGCTACTAGTAGTGCTGGGCTTGCTGGCAAGCCGGGATCATCCCCCGTGGTTAACAACCCAGGCGGTGCCCAGCTGCTCCTTCTGGACCGGCAGCTCTTCCATTCGATCAACAGCAAAACGGACGCAGAGATCGAGAAGAAGCTGCACGTGCGCTCGAAACTCGCCAAGAGTAAATGGCACAGTGCTGAGCGCAAGATCACGCGCAAACTCTCGCAGGCGTCGATCAATGGCGATCACAACAACAACGGCGGTGGGATGGCGACCCCGAAGCTCTTTGACCTGTTCAAGAACATCCTCAACCAGCGCTGCTTCTTGACGGTGCGCACGATCGCAGACATCCCTCTTCTGCGTGACCTGCCCGACGCCAGCAAGCGCGAGATCTGCCTCGCCGCGCGGTTCGAAGCGCTCGAGCGCGGCACGAACGCCTACAAGGAGAACGGCGCGCACAGCAGCGCACCACGGTACTACATCCTGATCAGCGGCCGTCTCGGACTCTACGCGAAGAACCTGAACGGCACCTTCTATTCGTACAGTAGCAGTAGCAGCAACAGCGGTGGTGGCGGTGGCAACAGCAGTAGCTCCTCAGCAACTGGAGGAGCAACAGCAACGGCGCCAATCGGAGCAGAGAACTGTTTGCGCGAAGTCCTGGCGGGCGACGGATTTGGCGAATTCGAGATCCTCGTGCCGGAATTATCAAATCGCTGCATCTCGGCGCTCGCGCTCGAGTCCTGTCGTCTCCTCTCGTTTCCCGCGAGCGCGTTCCTCAGGCACTGGCCGCACATTGCGAGCATGAAGAGCGACATCGAGTACTTGCGGACGCGCGTGCCGTTCTTCACACGCTTGGAGCTGGAGAAGATCGCGTATTTGTACACCACGCTCTGCTTCCAGACGTTCACAAGGGGATCTAGTAAGTTCAGCCTTAGGCGTGTTGTTGTTGGCTACCTTTGATATTGTGCTTTCGAGTTCTGACGATCTTGCCCCCATCTGTAGATATCTTTGAGGAGAATCACGCAGTCTCCAACCATTTCAGCCACTCGGGCAAACTGTACCTGCTCAAGGAAGGAAGCTGCTCCATTCGTCAGCGCGTGGTGCTGGACTCCCAGCAAACAGATGACGAGATCTTCGTCTCTCCAACGGCAAAGGCGCCAGAGACTTCGGGGTCTGGCAGTACCAATTCAATCAACTGGCACCACGTCGTACAACAAAAGCTGCCCACACACCGTCCACATCATCTAGAGAAACACTTGTTCCGCGTGATGGTGACAGTCGCAGACGTGTGCGACGGCCATCTTTTCTGGATCGACGGTGGTGGTGCCAATGACGTGACGTTCCCATTCACGTTGCAGGCTGTGTCTGCGTCCGTGACGATCACAAACATCGCGGTCGATAAGCTCAGGGCGATCCTGCCGAGAACGCAGCTCGCGGCGCTCGAGAAAGCCAGCAACCAAATGGCGGCGCTCTACAAACAGCAGTACGCGACGGCGCAGCGCGCAGTCGTAACGCTCATGAATGAAAAGCGCGCGGCGCAGATGGGGGTGACGTCCAACCCGACGTTTCTCCCCATGCTCAACTTCCAGTCGTCGCAGAAAGTCATCCCCAACTCAGTTACTACGACCAATAGTAGCAGTACTACCAACGGTGTCAGTTTGGATGCCTCGATCCCGTATTCGCGCTTGTTGATGTCGAAACCCGTGGACTTGGTCGCGCTTCAGGATCAGGAACGCGATGCCATGCAGAGAGCCAAGCCAGAGGACGAGCTGGTAGTTGGTGTCGCTGCTGATAATACGAATGCTGGTCAAAGATACGCATCTCGAGAGTGGCGAGGAGCAGCTGATGCAGCGTATCGGAATCAGCATCTCTCGGAGCATTACCAACTCGAAAGTGGGCTTCCAAACTCGACGCTCGTTGGGTCTTTTCCAGATGATTTCTCACTACGGCGTCAACGGCGCAGCATCGAACAGAGAGCTCTTGAAGCGAGTCATAAGAGCAGCTCAAGCCCATCATCACAGCTCAGCACACTCGGTTCATCTTCATCGCTGGAGTCTCGACACCGTGATGCTTCTTCTCTGAAGCAGGACGAGTGTATGAAACCAGAGCCCGTGGAACCCATCGTCAACACTGTTCAAGTCGGAGGAACCACCCCGACAAAGTTGAGCGACTCGACCAGTCACATCCACTTGGAAGTGAAGGTTCCGATCTTCCACGATCCAGCTCGTGCACTGAGCCCTCGAATGCCCACTCCTCCAAGCAGCGCTCGACCAAAAAGTCGAAGTGGGGTATTAGCAGCAACTTCATCGTTTTCCAACACGACGCCTCGATCTCCACGCTTCTCGCCAGGCTTCCTGGAAGTTCGTGGCGGTAATGGTGGAAACGCGAGCGGCGACGATGGACGGTTCTACGATCTGGAGATCGATCTTCGCGCGCTCTTGCGAGCCGAAATGAAAGAAGCAGACGCGCCGATGCGGACGATCAAACTCGAACCTTCACTCTCGAAAGCGAACGCTCTCGGCCAGTACCTGGCTTTCTCCATACCGTCCACATCGCCTTCGCCCGTGACTCGCCCAGCGCCTCAGCTTCTTTCGGCTACCTCGTGTCTTCCGAAGCCGAAGTTTACTTCCTCCACGCCTTTCAAGATCTTTCCGCGAGCGAAGACTACTGTCAAGCACACGCCAGTTGTGCCATTCAGCGATGGTACAAGCGATACGCCGCGGGTGTCAAACCAAGGTGCACTGATTCACAGCGGGCAGGCTTCCAAACGAAACCAGGGTTTTCTCTGTGTCGTTGTTGTGCTGGATCCGCACACTTCGCTGGCTTCCGTTCTTTCTCGAGTGACACAGCAGCACAAAAAGCGCTTCTTCTCACTGATCGACAATGTTCTCGTTGAGTTTCCAGAGAACATCGTCCTCAATGAGCCTCTTGACATGACGCGATCACTGGGTAAATACTCCTTGGACGAACACTCTGGAGTCAGCGACGTCTCAGCCACCATCGCCACAGCGGAAGCGCAAGCGGCAACGCTTCGAATGAGCTTCGTGCTCGCTGTCGACGCGAACTCTCGACTGATCTTGACTGCGGAGAGCGCGATGGAGAAGAAAAAATGGATGAACAAGCTCCACCAGGCGTGTGCGCTTGGTCCACGAGTCCCCATGCACCAGAAGATTCATCACGTGCAGCAGGGTATCCAACTGTACAACAACAACAGCACCAGCAGCGCTCCGCAGACGCCTCGAACGAGCAGCCAGTCATCTCGAGGTCAAGGACGCTTCGCGAGTCATCCCCACGCAGGAGATGCTGGTGCAGATTTGGTGCTCCAAGTCGAGTATCGCATCGGCTAGCGCAGTCACTTAAAAAAGAAAAATTATCAAAGTACACACACAAGGCTGGCTCTCATAATCATCGTGATGACATCATTGCTCACCTGTTTGGTTTTCATTTTCGTGTTGCCTTGCGCTGCTTCATGTTACCTACAGGACAGCACCACGTTCCTATCTAATTATCCTCATCTTGTTGTATCCCAATAGCGACTTCGCGCCGTTGTTTCATTCACAGTCTCTCGGCACTTTTTGGTCCACTGCTTTTACGAGAAATCCACCTTTGGGTACCACTCGTGGAGCTTGGCGAGCAGCTTGGCGAAGCTCTCGTCGAGGTCTTCGTTCACGATGTTCTCGTCAAACATGCCCGGCTGCTTGCTGAACTCGAGCTCGCCCGTGGCATTCTTGACGCGCAGCTGGATTTTGTCCTCGGTCTCGGTCGCGCGGCCGCGCAGGCGCTTCTCGAGCTCGACGATCGACGGCGGCGAGATGAAGAGGTACTTGGCCTTGATGCCCGACTTCTTCACTTGCTGCACGCCCTGGATGTCGATATCTAGAATGCAGATCTTGTTCTGCTCCTGCACGCTCTCGACCGCGCGCTTGCTCGTGCCGTAGATGTTGCCGTGCACGTTTGCGTGCTCCAGGAACTTCCCGGCGTTGATCTCTTCCTGCACTTGCTCCTTCGGCTTGAAGTGGTACGCGACACCGTCGACCTCACCCTCACGCGGACCGCGCGTCGTGTGGCTCACGGAAAAGCCAAACAACTGCGGGTACTTCTGCAGCAGCATGTTGATGAGCGTGCCTTTGCCCACGCCAGAGGGACCAGCGACCACCAGCGGCTCCAGCTGTAACAGTAGCATTCAGATAATACGCACACAGCATCAGGAGTCAGCACCACGCGCCATGACCGCACACACACATAATCGTACGCGCTCGGATATCCACGCAGTAGCTTCTACTTACATCGGCGAACTGGGGCTTGTACGTCGCAAAGTGGCTCTGCGCGAACGCGAGCACGTCGTCGGGTTTCTCGAGCAGCAGCGCCGACATGAAGGCGCTGAGCAGCGTCTTGATCTCCGGGTGCGCGTCCACGTACGCCTCGTGGTCCTTCTTCAGCGCCTCCTTGCGCTCGTTCAGGATCGCCAGCTCCTCGAACTTGAGCGACTCGAGCGCCTTCTTGTCTGCCATTCTTGCTTGCCGTGTCACTTACTTGCGTCTTACTTCGCCTGTGTCTTCAAAAATGGGAGTGTGTGTAGGGGGTAACCTACGGTTACGATCACGAGGGAAAAAAGGCAAATCATCGCATCGGATTTGAGAGGGATTGGAATCCAGTACCAGTATCGAGGCATGGATGTCTATGACGTCAACTGGACACTTTGGACACACTGCGCCATGGCAATCCGCAATGGATATGAAATGATAAAATGTAATGATGCCCCATGCCATGCAATCGCTACTTAACACGTAACTCGCTCTCTCTCTTTACTGAAGCACGCTGGCGTTCGCCGAGAGGTTCACCTCTTCGCCCTGGTAGTCGTTGCCCCCGGCGTCCAGCGGTACGGACTGCATGTATGAGCCGCGAGGAGCACCAGCAGCAGCGTTCACGCCTGGAGCCCCCGAGCCGAAAGCACCAGGATTCATTGGTGCAGCACCAGCACCACCGCTGTTCTGCGCCGCGAGCTTCGGGTTGAAGATCTTGAACTGAGGAGGACCGCGACCAAAGTTGTTTGGCGCAGCACCGCCTGCTTGCGGCGGGGCGTACCCTGGGTACCCGCCCCCAACTGGAGGGGACGGCGCACCGGCGCGAGGCTGCGCAGCGTACGGATTCGAGCTGTCGGTCTGTGGCGGCAGCGTCGGCGCTCCTCCTGGTGCTCCAAAGCCAGCGCCACCACCGAGCGCTGGAGGGGGCGCAGTTACCTTGATCTCCCGGGTGTTGCCGAACTTTGCGGTCAGCGCCTCGTTGCCGACGCTCGAGCCAAAGCCGTCGGCTTGGATCGGACGGTACTCGCCGCGGGTGATTCTCGACTGAGCGCCACCGCGAGGGATCGCGCTGTGCGTTGCCGCAGCGTAAAGCGGGTTGTGCGGGACCTGCGGCTGCTGCGGTGGACCACCCATCATCGAGTAATCGCCGCCGATCGGCGGTGGCGCGATGTCCGGCTTTGGTGCCAACGGATCCACGGACGGCGTGATGCCTGGCGGCAAGTACGACGCGGCTTGGGTCGGATCTTCGTGTCGGAACTGGAGCGGCAGCAGGTACTGACGGATGCGGTCCCCCTTGGCGATGTCGTACGGCGTCTTGCCCGTGCGGTTGCGCAGCGCCGGGTTCGCGCCGCTGTTGATCAGGAACTTGACTGTGTCTTCGTGGCCCTGCGACGCCGCAAAGTGTAGCGGCGTGTTCTCGCGCGGCCCCGCGCAGTTGACGTCGACGTTGCGCGCGAGCAGGAGCTCGAGCACGGCTATCCGTCCGTGGTAGGACGCTGTATGGATCGGCAGGTTGCCGGTGGGGCTGGGCGTGTTCGGGTCCATCTGCGCTTCGTCCAGGAAGCGCGTCACTTTCTCGAGCAGTCCGCTCTCGATCGCGGCGTGCAGCTCCTGCTCGGGCGTGAGCGTCGGCGCAAGCATCTCGCCCAGGTTCTTCACGTTGAGCTTGTCGGCGATGAAGCTGAACATGGCTGCTACTGCTGTGCGCTTGAAGGGGGCCGACGACTACGCGCTCTCTCTGTAGCTCTTCTTTGCGACTCACGACGACAACGTGGCTTGTTTCGAGGGAGCCGTTTGGAAAAAAAGAGTTTCGCATCACCGCGCAAGCTCAAGATTCGAAACACCAGCTACAAAAAATCTGAGCTTGAAAATGGCAAGTGAAGGAACGAGCGAGCAAATTCCATTTACAAACTCGATTGTATTATGTCTATGTTAGAATGTTGAATAAAACCTTTCGAAAATGCTACCGAATTTGACAGGGTGAATGGCGCAATTGTGGCTGAAGCCATTTAGAAATGATAGAAACGGTTGATAAATGGATCTAAACGCTGAACGGCGACCACTTCATGAAGCTCAAGCACGCACAGTCACAGATGAAAAAGAAGAGGAAAGCAGCAGCAGCAGCCGCCAGTGCTAGAAAGCACAGCGACGCTGCTGCGTCTCCACAGACCCAAGAGCAAGAGGCTGTCGTTCCGCTTCGGCTTCCAGAGGCTGAACGCAGCAGCGGCGGTAGCGCATCAGAACTGGAGAAGGATGCTCCCCGTGCGAGCGATGACAAGAGCGGCATCCAGACAGACGCGTCTCTGTCGAGTCCAGAGGGACCACAAGATCAATCGAGTGCCGAACATGCTGCTGTTCATGATGATGGCGATGAGCCTTCAGATCTCTTCACGCCCCAGGAAGCCACGAAAGTCCTCGAGCGGCTCTTCACCGTGCTCGTGATGGCGGATATCCCGGTGCATGTGGCGCTCAAGCCGTTTTGCGGACAACGCATGATGATCGAGAAGATTGAGCAGGTGCTGCAGCAGGCTGGGCTTCCGAGCGACTTCGTCCCCACGGAGCGCGAGGCTTTCAGATCGCTGGCGGCTTCTGGTTCTTCCGAGCAAGAAAACACTGGTGACAGTGCCAACTCAATCGAAATCCAAGTGATTTTCGACCAAGCGAGTGCGATTGCCTTCCGCGTCGAGATGTGCGAGTTCCAGATCCGATCATCCGTTCACGAGTACGCTGCGGGTGCCGCAAAAGTCCCAAAGGCGAAAGTAGACTTCCAGAGGATCGTGGCAAAGCTCACTTTCCGTTTACCAGCAGCTGACACTTCAACATCAGCAGTGACGATCACTTCAGGCGACTTTGAGCGCATACTGGAAGAGAAACTCGGAGTCACCCTCGGCAGCTTCCTCGTCAAGATCGTATTGCGCGCGTCACTGGCCGACCATTCCAGCGCTCTTTTCCCAAAGTTCTCGAAGCCAACAAGTCAGCGTTCTGTGAAGCGTTCGAGCGCTTTTGCGTCAGCAAACCGCTCTCAATCAACTCGGTCGAGGGCCAATTGCGCCAGCTCGTGATCAAATTTCCCGACATGCGTGCCGTGTTTCAAAGAATGGATCTCGATGGCTCGGGTGCGATCTCCACGCAGGAGTTCGTCGCGTTCCTGCAAAGAGAGGGTAACATGCACTTCCCTGACGAGGTGCTGACCGCGTTCATCAAGCGCTTTGATGGTGATGGCGACGGGACGCTCAGCTACGACGAGTTCATCGAGTTCGTGCGGCCCAAGCAGTTTGGCATCAACGTGCTGAGTCCGTTCGGGATGTTCTACTTGGCGGTCGATCGCCTGGAGAAGATGCGTGATGTGGTGGAGAAAGTCAAGACCCGCATGTTCTGGCTCCAGCACAACGATCTCTTTGCCGTCGCGTCGGCTGCGTCATCGGCATCAGCTGCTGCTGTTGCTACTGCTACGCGAGCTAACAAAGGCAAATCGGTTCAGCAGTCCCAGCAGCCCACAGCCAAACTGAAAGTCACGGACAAATTCATTCTGACACACCACTTTGGCGCCAAGCGGCTGGAGTTTGAGCCTAAAGACGCGGTCGTAAACGTGCTGGCGAACGGTGAGCTTGTTGTGCTCATCCTCGTCAAGGACGACCTGCTGCAACCGGGTACTTTGGTGGCGAGCAGCAAGACTGTGAATGGAGGAAGAGACTCGTTCGCGACGCCGCTTCCTGCGTTCGAGTACCGCTTGCAACCCACGACGACGAAGCGCAACCTGCCCCCGCTCTTCAGCACAACTGAGATGATGCGTAGTACGGAACAAAAAGCCTCAACGAAGTCTTCTTCCCAGTCTTCGAGTAGTGGAAACTCGAGAACAACAATCCGAAAGTTATCAGCAACGAGGAGGAAGCCATCGAACATCAGCGCCACTTCCATTTTCGGCTCCGTGTCCAGAAAGAGCAGCTCCATTTCGGTTCGTCGCACTGACGAGACGAATGCGGAGGAGGCACAGAGACAGGATGAATGGGATGACACTGTGTCCAGCATCAGCTGCGCCAGCGTTAGTGCGTCGCCTATGAGGATTAGCCAAACACCTGCCAGTAGACACGCTCATCGGGAAGAGCCACCGAATCAACGGATGCAAACGCACCAGCGAGATCCCGCCACGAGAATATGAACAGAAGAGCCCACTGTCCGCCCAATCGAGAACTCCTCCTCGCCTGCTTTGGCACTGGCGGAAGTGCACTCGTCGCCAGTCTGCTCGGTATCCCCTTTACCTTCTCAATCCCATGCTGAGTCCGACACGGAGGCGTTTGAGTTTTTCAATGGAGATGCTGACGACAACGGCGACGAAGCACTTCCTGTCGTCATGACTCATGCTGATGATCTCGGTAATGCTGTGCAAAGCGAGACCACGTCGCGTCATCATGTGTCAACAGCTCAAGTTGAAGTTGTTGACGATGCTGGCGCCGACGCCAAGAGTCCACTGCCTTACGATTAAGTGAGAGAACATGCGGCTTTTCGCACATGTCTTTGTCGCAGAAAATCCGAGTTGTGCCCAACTGTCTCATGGTGGCGGCCATGAAAAAGCTGACAAAGCACCGTTGCTCTCAGTATTAAAAGAGTTGATTGAAGCACACACACACCGACAAGCTCAGCCGATTAGCGCAACGAGAAGCGCACACAACACAATTCGCTCAGCACAAGAGAAAGCAAAAGAGATGAACGACCCACAGCAACAGCAGCAGCAGACAAGCTCCACTCCGCGGACCGCGCAGGAGATCCCGCAGCGGTTCTACGAGCCAGACCCGCCGAGTTCCGCCCACGACCCCCACGCCAAAGGCCCGGCGGCGTCGCCTACGAAGGAGAAGCAGCAGCACCCGAGCGCGATTCCCGTCTGCGCCATCTGCTCGCAGGGGATCCAAGCGGGCATGCCGGTGAAGCAGCTCTGCTGCGCGCACCTGTTCCACGTGTTCTGCATCGACCAGTGGTTGCGCTCTGAGCTCCACTGTCCGATCTGCAAGACCCAGGTACTCTTCCCCGTGGTCGAGGCGTTCGACCTGCATGCCGGGCGAGCCGATCGACCTGCACAGCAGCAGGCTCACTACCACCAGCACACGGATATCCACAAGCCTGTAGCTGTTCCGCTGGACGGCACGGACTCGCGCTTGTACGCCAACTGCCGCGACTGCCAGCGAGTGTTCTACCGAGACCCGAAGACCGTCCGGCCCGAGACGTCAGCATGGTACCGGTGCCCCGAGTGCCGAGGCGGAGACATCTTTGATCTGGTACGATCGAGCTGCGTCCTGCAGTAAGTTTCTACAGAGATCGCCCAGACGAAGCAGTGTCTTTAGTCGCGAGTCTGCCACCACACTCCGTACCAGTACCATACAGCGTTGCCTATATATCCTATCGTCTCTATCCATCCGTCCATTTAATTCAATTCTGTTGCATTTTCGTTCTAGCCCGTGGTCGATGCGCCACGATTTCGCGAAATGCTTGGCTTTCAAACAGCGCTGACCACGCGCACCCAGGCCTCCTTCATAGAGCTGAAGCCGCGGAGGAACACGACGGCGTCCGTCCTTACCTACTCCGTGCCCTCGCGCTCCATGGTGTGTCAAATTGAGCTGTTCGCACTTTTGTGTTGTTAACTGTAAAGTGAATGATTTATAACGTTATTGGCACTGTTACGAACCATTCCAACAAATTTTGGCTGGCCCATAGTGAAACCAAGTCAGCTGCCAGAGAAAACCCATGTCGTTTATGTCGAAATGAGACAGCTCCTCCTTTTCATCGTCCCAAGAACAGCCCACAAGCACAGTGTGCCAACAAGACTCGCTCGCACATACCAGTATCTGTGCACGCACAACCTGTGGTAGGTAGAGAGGAAGAAGAAGCCAAGCTGCACGCAGCGCTGCCGTACCAGCCTCCAGCGCAATGCCCGTGGTGAGCAGTGCGCTGCTGGCAGCCGCGCTCTCGCTCTTCTTGGCGCTCATCGGCGTCGTGGTCATCAAATACGTGCGGTACCGGTGGCGCGTGCACAGCGAGAGTGACGACGACGGCAGTGACGATAATGAAGATGAAGAAGAAGATCAAGAAGCAGTCGTTGGTGTCGACAGCAACGGAGAGAAGATCGCGCTGATTGCCCAGGAGCAGCGGCGCATGCAGCGCGCAGAGCAGCAGTCTTCAGGCGGGAGCGTGTTCGACGCATTGTGGGCACTGCTGTCGCTTCCAGGCGCGGTCGTGGAGACCAAGCTGCTGCCGAAAAAGTACCGGAAGCGCAAGACGAAGCGCGCACCAAAGAAGTTCCACAAGCCGTACTTCTTCCCGCTGCTGGAAGAGACCGCGCAGTGGTGGGAGACGCAGTGCCAGCTGCAGACGATCAAAGTGGACTCCGTCCCAGCGCTACCTGCAGCTGGAGTGCCTTCCCCGCCGCCTTCATCGGCAGTCAAGCCAGTCGCAATTGTACCAGAGCCTTCGTTTCATCAACGAGCAGCACACAGCGATGTGTTCTACGCTGTAGACGCCGCTGTGGTGCCGTCGAATTGAAAGCGCGCGCTGGATGGCGATGGAATTCGCAGTGCTGCGCTAAAGAAGTGTCGAATGCAAAATAGGAGTAGCTGGATATGTACAGATAGATGGATAGAGTAATAGCCGAGCGTGTACACTACTAATAAGAGAGTGACAATGTATCCACAGAGCCTTCGTGTGTAGACGAACGAGAGAGCGCGAGAGCGAGAGATCATCGCACGCACATGTTGCTGGCGTTCCAATCCTTGCTTGTCGTCTATCAGAAAAAGTAAGTGCCTGTCCAAATTTCAGGTGGTACTGTACGCCACTTAAATAAAGGTCCCTCCTCTGCAACTTCCCGCCCTTCCAAGCGAATAATTTTGGCTCGCCTTCCTTCAAACAGCCCGTTGCACCAGGAGCCAAGAAGACGAAGACGACGACGACGACGACGATGGCGAAAGAGCGCATTCCGCTCGGCATTGGCCTGCGCCTGGGTGCGTCTATGCGTCTGCCTGTATTAGCCGCATAGACAGGCAGATAGTGTGTGCGTGTGTGCTGACGCGTGTGTGTGTCTCTCTCTCTGTGTTTGTTTGTAGACGTGCTGGACAACGAGGGCATTTGGAACACAGGCGTCATCGTGGACGTCGCCAAGGACGATGAGAACGACGATGATCTGGTAATACCAGTTGGAAGGCGCTCGCTCTGTAACGAAAGCGATGAGTGGCTTATACTGTGGCGGGTGTGTATGAATGCATGACGTGTGGGCAGGTGGAGATCAAGTACGACGGCTGGGGCGACGAGTACAACGAGTGGGTGCCCGTGTCGAAGCAGCGCCTCGCGCCGCTGCACATGTTTACGATCGTGAAGAAGTGCTGGGCGAAGCTCAACAAGTGGCCCTGGTGGCCGGCGTTCGTACGTATTCGATTGCACTGCTTAGTGTCGCAGGACCTGTGTGTGTTGTGTGTCATTGAACTCATGCTGATGGTGTGGTGATGGCTGATCCGTAGGTCGTGCTCCGTGCGCCAACCAAGCGAGGCGCCGTCGAGGCGTTAGAGGCCGAGACGAAGGTGTACGTCGAGTTCTTTGACTCGTTTGAAGAGGACAAGCGCTCTCGGTACGCTCCCTTGTGCTCTACAGTCCCTCCTGTGTCGTCTCTAGTCTACTTTATCACCTCCCCCCCCTTACTCACACTTTCTGGTGTTACTTTGTGTAGCTGCTGGATGCAGAAGAAGAGTGTCGTGTCGTTTGACGACAACTTTGAGGACCGCGCCGCGAAGAACGTGGGCAAGAACTTCCACAAGTTTGTCGAGCACACGCAGCGCGCGCTGGCGAGCAGCTCACCGCTGCTTTTCGCCGGCGCCGGCACGCTCCCGATCGAGTACTCGAGCAAGTCGCCGCTCTCGTTCGTCGTGCAGAAGCAGAAGGTCGGCAACAAGGAGTGGTTCGAGGCATACAAGTCGTTCAGTGACCGCTACCGCGTGCTGTACGGCTTTGAGGTCGCGAAGAACGGCGCGGGGAGCGCCGTGAACACTGCGAACCTGCCGACGATCCAGCGAGCTGGTGAAGACGACGAAGTCCTCGAGGGCAACGGCTACGCAGGTATGTGTGGGCAATTGCAGCTGTGTGTGAAAGAGCATTTGTATTGACTGTGACTATCTCCATGGTTTGCTTGACAGATGAAGACGAGAGCGAAGAGAAGGACGAGCCGGAGGAGGACGAAGCCTCTGTGGATGAAGAAGACGACGACGAGGAGGAAGAGGAAGAGGCGGTCGAGTCTGCGCGCGGACGCCGCAGCAGCGGGCGTGGAACCAAGCAGCCGCAGCAGCTGAAGCGCAAGCTCCCGACGCGCGCAAGTACCCGGCGGAACGCGTCAAAGCGTGTGAAAGGTTAAGCCACTTTGCCATTCTCTCTGCCACTGCTGCTCAAGCAATGACACAAACAACGTGCCTCTCTAGCTATGTAGCTCTTGGCTCTGGCTCGCATGCCCCACCCCCGTCCGTCTAAACGCAGTAGAAGGCATGGAGGCGGCATGAAAGAGAGCGCAGCTTTGGATCTTTGGAGTTTTTTTGAATTTTTGCCTTTCGTGTATATCGTTGTTGATATATTTTTCTCTTTCTTGTGTGTGTGTGTGTGTGTGTGTGTTCGTGCTTTTTTCTGTATGGACCATGCGTGCGTGCGCCTGCTTCATGCCTTCCTCTCCATCCCCTCATTCCTTTCAAACAAAAGTTATTGAGCAGCTGCTTCAGGCTACTGCACACGTCAAGGGCAGACAGCAGCAGCCGCTCCTTTCTTCTTCTTCCCAAGGTACGAAGCCAAAGTCTGTAGGAAACACGACTGCGCCTTCTTCGTCGTCCTCGTCATCTCCTCCAGGTGCGACCTCGCCCCCCTCCGAGCAAACCCAAGTGCCCGTGCTCCTGTCACTGGAAGACGATGAGGAGGAAGACGAGAATTCGGTCAATAGCAAAAGGACTTCGAAGGACTCGGCGGCTTCTCGACCTCCATACTCAAGAGTGGCAAATGCGGACGCGATCAGCATCCTCGAGCTGCTGCTGCCGACTTCGTCCGAGCAGAAGAAGAAAAGCGCACTGCCGCAGGCTTCACCTGCAGCAGCTTCGACGTCTTCGATGGTGATGAACTGGAGCGAACATGGCGGCGACTCGCAGATCTTTGTGATCTCCTCCGGGTCGCCGACTATTACTTCGACGACCACCACCATCACGACTTCTGCCTTCCGGTCTTCGTTCATCATGCGCTCGTCATCTGCATCGCCAGCTGCATCAAAGACGATCAAGAGCACCTTTGGAACGCCAGTCAAGGCGCCAAGCTCGTCGTTTCCTGCTTCTTCTTTCCACCGACGCAAATCGCCACGGAAAGTGTCACTGATCGGAGACTTCGGTCAGGATCAAGATTGCGCCACAACTACCAACCAAGAAACAGAACACCAACAAGACCTTGACTCTGAAGAAGACGAAGAAGACGCGTTCCACTTCTGGAACGGCGGCTCGCGCTACGAGATCAACCGCGAGCCTTGGAAGATCCAGAGCTGGCTACTGCATGGGCTCAAACAGAAACTCGAAGGGGAAAGCAGCTGAGTCAGCCAGTGGAATTCGAAGCAACTTGTCTTCCTCTGAGGACCAACCTTCGTCAGAGCATCCAGTCACTCAGTGTGCACGTGTGCAACAAACGGCTCGCCATCCAAATTTCTTCCTACTTTCTACTATTTCGACAATGCGTGTGCGTGTAAATATGAGAGCCCAGTGTCCATTCAATTTTTAATTAAAACAAAATTCCTAAAGAACTCTTCGTATCAGTGAAAGCTATCGAGGACCCATCACGTCCTTACTCTCCACCACTGGTTTGTAGCTGCTCGAGGTGTTTCTAGGCGACTGCGAGGGAAGACGCCCGAGCTGCTCGAGCTTTCCAAACTGCTGCTGCTTCTTAGCTACAAGCGTTGATTCTGATGATGATGATGATGCCGACTGGTGCTGCTGCACAATGAGAGCTGCTGGTGGTCGCGGGGACAAATTGAGCCGGTTGACCGAATCTGCTTGCTTTGGCGTCAGCAGCGAGTGGAACTTCCCATCGCGGTAGCTTTTGGGCACCTGCGCGCCAATGTATCGCGGCGAGATGTCTGGAGGCAGCAGTGGGGACTGGTAGCGCCACTGCATCTCGCTCACGTACGGCGATTGCACGGACGGGAAGCGAGGGTTGAGCTCATTGTAGAGCCGCAGTGCGGCGTCATGGTCTTCGTCATTTCCATTTCCACCCAGAAGCTGGTCTTGTGATGGCGGTTGGAATGCGCTTGGGAACATGGAGGTTGTTGTGGCTGTAAATGGAGAGTTGCTGCTCTGGTGATGACGCTGACTCGATGGTGATGATATCTGAGACTTGTGATGCTTCTTAGTCTTCCTGTAGGTGAGAAACTCGGCAATCGCTCTTGAGATCGCGTCCACATGACTCAATTTCGTCCACGACGGTTCACCGCCTTCCCAGTGTGTGCCCACGAGCCCCGAGAAGTACACTTTCTTGTCCACCGCGCCGACAAAGAACTCGCAGAGGATGCCTAGTTGGAGTACCAAGAGGATACCGAAAGAGAGAGGTTAGTCAGTCAGTGTCTCCCAGTCACCGAGATTGGCTGGCTTGAGACCTCACCACACGCTTGTCGGGACTGAAGCCCTCGGTTCAGACGGTTCAGGATCTCGGATGCAGTCAGCTTCATGTGGTAGAGCTGGGGGAGGATCACGTCTTCATCAAAGCCGTGCGTTCGCAGCGAATCCTCAAAGAGCGTCTTGGACTCGACGTCCAGGTGCGTGAGGCGAACACTAGGGTCTTCTTTGGATCTTGACACACCACCACCATTTTCGCTCTCATCACCACTGTCGCCGTCGTCTTCATTGCCATCATCGTCACTGGACTCCCGGCGGCTATGCCTAGTTTGTGAACCCCGTTCCAGCACGAGGAACAGATCGCACTTTGACGAAATGTCGCTCGTCAACAGCGGCAGCGGCCGTTTGTAGAAGCTGCGCGCAAACTTCTTGTCCGTGACGTTGTCGCTCGCGTCCTTTTCGCGGTGTTTGCACCGCCAGAGCGTGAGAAAACTCACGTTGCGGTCTCTTGGGATGTGTTTCTGCAGACAGAACGCTCTCGGCTGAGGTGGTTTGCAGCTCAAGGCTTCATTTCCACCATCTTGGTCGTCCAAATCTCCCTCATCATCTTCCTGTAGACCTTGTTCTTTCCACTCCTGACGGTGGAGAACGACGCGCGGATGCTCCATCTCATGGCAAAAGTCCTAGAGATTCACAATTCGCAGCAACAACAGTCTCAGTTTAAAGCCTCAGGTATGCTCACAGCGATGAAACTGACTGCAGCACTCTGACATCGACCGACCAACGAACCTTGAGCTGCTGGAGCGTGAGGGTTTCCACCTGGAAGCCCACGCGGCGAGTCGCGACGATCTTCTCGCTGCCAGATCCTTCAAATCCTGAGAAACTGGTGGAGAGAAAAGCATCGAGGATGGAATGAGGAGTGACGCGCTAGAGGAAAGGAATAATAGTGCAAGAAACCAGGTTAGCTGTGTCGTTGTGCCAAAGTCTGCGACCGCAAAATGCAAAAGCCTGACACACGAACCATCAGGTTTCGGGGCTTGATGTGCGAGGACGCGCTTGTCGAGTACCACATGCTCGGCAGGCTGGTTAGTGGACAAACGCACCAAGAGTTTGTACCAAGTAAGTGCATGACTCGATGCTACTACATCCAGCAAACTTACGCAAGTCTACGTACGCACCCGCTGGGGCTGAGCAGGATCGTGTCGGGGATGCTGAGCTTCATGCTCTTGCTGTAGCCGCCGCAGTTGCTCTCGCCGATGGTCTGGAAGAGCGTCACCCACTCGTGGCCCAGGTCGCGTAGTCCAAACTTCCTGATGGTGCGCTCGGCGAAGGGGGACGTCTCGAGCGGCTGCACCAGCGGTGGTTGGCGCACAGTGTAGAGCGGCAGGCGGGTGGTCTCTTTCGACTTGGGCTTAGCCTCGGTTTCTCGTTCGCGGCGGCCATCGCTTGGGCTCTCTCGGCTCCCCTGCTTCTCTTCTTCTGCTACTGCTTCCATCGCTATTGAGACTGAGATAGATAGATGGCGGCTGGCGGCTTCAATCAGCCCAAGTCAGTCAATCAGTCAGTCGAATTTGATTGGCATCCCCAACTAAAATAGAAAATCGTTGGTCCAAATCATCGTCACGCATACAGAAGTTGATTGGTTGGTTAAATAATAATCGTAATATTTGGTTGCCTTCTCCCAAGCTGAAATGACTCCGCCACCTACCGACAGACTGCACTTGTGCTGTAACAGGAAATGAGCAGCTGCCAGATGTGAGTCTTGCGCATTTACTTCAGCGTCTCTCACTCAAAAGCGGAAGTCCTTTGGTCAGCACAGCCGCTGCTTGAACCACGAGTTGATCGAGAAATCGGCACTCGAGCTGAAAATCGGTCCACCATGGTCGCTGCCACCCCCAACTCGGTTTGGCGAAGAAGACAACGTCGTCAGCGACGGTGAGTCTGCGATCCGCAGCATTGAGTGCGTGAGCTCGCCGCTGCTGCCAAACACGGGAAGCGGGATCTCCGAGAGGCTCGGCGACCTGGTTGTGGTTGTCGAAACCACAGACTGCGGGTCTGGAAACATGTTTGGCGCTCGGACTTGCATCATAGGCTTGTCCTTCGTCTTCGACTGGAACGCGCGAACTTTCTGCTGCGCAGTGAGAGCTTCGCCGACTGTGGAAAGTTCAATAGAAAAAAATAACGATGCCATCACACTATTAGCAATTGATGATACATGGTAACCCGTGCTCCATAGACAACAAAATCCGCTTCTCACCTCGTGTGCTCGCCCGCATCATGCAAAACCGCCGACGAAGCTGCGGAACGACGTCATCATCGTTCTCATCGTCTTCGTCGTTGTCGTTGTCATCCTCGCCGTCATCGTCAGTCTTCTGCTCATTCTCCTCCTTGATCGTGCGGTTTTCCTTGGAGTTCGGCGACTTGTGGCGAGTCTTCCTCGCTTTTGCAGGTCTCGTACTGCCAGCGTCGCTGCCATCAACAAAACTCTTTTTCTTCCCATTGACCACCTGAAGATCAGTTGTACTTGACAAGCCTGGGAATGCGATCGGAGCATTCTGTGAACTGCTTTCATCCTCGTCACCTGAGACTGAACAACGTGTGCGTGTATACGTTAGTTTTCATCCCAGCTTACAGCAGAATAACAACAGAGACACATTTGAGAGAAACGTACATTCTGTCCCTGGAGTTGGCTGAAGAAATGCGGCAGGTGGTGGGCTTCTCTCTGGTAGGTTGAGTCCTGGAAACGCGGTCAGTGACGTTGAGAAGGTCGCGTTGCTCCTCACTAACGTACAACATAAACAACACATGTAAGGTCAGTCAAGCAGCCCTTACTCAACATCCTACTACAAGCCGCGGCGAGCGACGTACCTGCGTGGGACCCGCCTTTGATTCGCCGCAAGTTGGCAAGCGACCGTCGCTCTGCGGCGCTTGGGGGCGCTTCCTCCTTGCTTTTCTCTTCCTCTTCCTCCAGTGCGCGAATCGCCTCTTGCGCTTGCGCCATCCGCATGTCCATCAAAGTACGAGGCGGCTTGCGTTTCGCACCACCAGAGTTACTAGCCGTAGCAGTAGCTGCTGCTGTTGTTGTAGAGCGCTTTCGAGGCGGGGATTCCTTCTTCGGCTTCGCTGGAGTCACTAGTGAAGCAGTCTGCTTCACACGGCTTGAGCGCTTGGGCTTTTGTCTGGGTTCACTCGAGTTGACTGGAGTTGAATCCTCTCCCAACACTAGGGAACAAAGAACAGTAACACGCCATTGTTAGCAACCAACCACCACATAGCACATAGACAATGATAGCGAGCAAATCCCATACCTTTGACTTCCGCTTCCTGCTTCTCCTGCTTTTCCTGCTTCGCTGTCCAGCTTTCGACCGGCTTGACCTCCAGGATCTCAACATCTTCAAGGTCTGTAGAACACACACATGCGTCATGAGCTTCTGTCAACTTTGCCATTCTCAAACAGTTCAGTCAGCTTTGAACTCACCTAGCACCGAGATCGGGGATGGCGCAGGAACCACTTGCGGCACTTCATCGTCCTCAGCGTCAGGAAGCCGCTCTTCCGAGTTCTCTTCCGTCGTGATCCCATAGTCTGCGTCGCCATCAGAGTCGCCCTCAGAGTCGCTGTTGTCGTCGTCTCCTTCTTCATCATTCCCATCTGTGTCTCCAGGCGGCGACACTAGACACACATACACACGGTACCCAACTGTTAGCCAAGCACTCCATTGAACATGTACACAACACACAATCCACCCAGTACCTTCTACATTCCCGCGTGGTTCTTTCTTCACACCGTTGATCCGGTCTGTGAAGCTCTGAAGCCAGAGGTTTCTTGCCGCACTCGGTCGCTTCTTGGTCGGCGCAGTAGCAGCAGGCAGCGGCCGTAGCACTCTCTTCCTGGAATTATGACGCTCTTTCGCCGCGATCTCTCTCGTAACCGCTCTTGGCAGCGACACTCGACCAGCATCCTCGCTCTCGTCTTCACTCTCACTCTCGTCCTCCTCGCTCTTGCTGTCACTGCCAGCATCGCTATCTTCATAAGAGCTCGCTGCGTCCTTCAATTTCGCTGTCTTTTTTACTTTCGTGGCACTCCGCGGTCGCTTGTGGCTTGTTGCGGCTCGTGTCAACGGCCTCTTCTTCTTCGCATGGCCCCCGCTATAGTCGTCGTCATCCTCTTCATCCTCCACAATGATGTCGTCGCTGTGGAAGATCACATTCTGTGGCAAAATGACGTTCGCCGCAGTGTCCGCGACCACCACGCGAGGCGACCGGGGACGCGCATGTTTCGCAGAGTGTGGAGACTTTGGCGCTTCATTCTCTATAGAACATTTGGCATGAAGACAAGTGTGTATGTGAGCCAACCAATTTCAATCGTCTCTCTATGCATTCTGTATCCTCACAAGCTCACCTTTGTTCCGTCGTCGTGTGGGCGTCCGCGGCAGCTTGTTCTTCTCCTTCCGCTCCTTCAGCTGCCGTCCCAGCTCTTCCTGCAGGCCCAGGATCGCTGTCACCTCGTCTTTCCCATCCTGACTGCCGACGATCGCATTATGGTAGCCGTGCATTCGGTTGTGTCGCTCGCGGTTGTTGGCAAAGTCCTTGAGCCACATCGCGTTGCCTATGACCTTCTTCATCTTGCGCACGGGCATCGTCACCGTCGACTCGTACTGTTTCGGCAGCGTACCGCGCACAAACGTGGGGAACTTGGTCGTCGCAGTGGCCTTGAGCACGTACTTCAGCGAAAACTCAAAGCCCGCGCCGTTCGTTTTCTTGCGGAGCCGTTCAAAGTTCGCGTCAAACGGCACGACGTCGCGCTTGTTCACCCAGCAGCGGCACCGCGTCGCAAACTTCTTGCTGTCCACGAAATCCACGTACACTTGGTCCACAATGCGCAGGTTCTTGGCGCCATCCAGTGTCCCGGGTGTCCGCACTGTCATCTGTAGTGGGTAGAGTTACAACAGAGCAGTTGTAAGATTAGTCTGATAGTGAGTTAATGCAATAGAGAATGCGCGAACATCACAGAACTCACCACTGCGGGCCACCAGGGCCAGTTGAGGTACTTAGCCCAGCACTTGACCGACCACGTGTACGTGTGGAACGGCGCGACGCGACTGCTGTTGAGCGGTACCACTTCGTTGTATCGTCTCCCCCACCCATCGTATCGCACTTCCACCTACAATGACACATACATACACAGCACCAGATAGTAAGCATCACTCGCATCTATAGCACATTTCAAGCAACACAAATGAAGCGCATTGTTGCATCCACTTACCGAGTCGTCTGATGGGATGCTCAGCACCTGGCCGACGTTCCACACGCCCACGTAGTCCAGCACATCTGCATAGGCATCCATACCATACGACCCACAAGTCAGTACTAATTCGACACTTTAAAAGATCCATCCGAGTTGTCTCGATTGAAATTCGTACCGAGCCAGTCGCCTATCGTCAGCATCACGTTGAGCACGCGTGGCGACGCCGCCGCACTCACAGAAGGCGACGAAGATGACGCAGCGGTTGCTGCCAATAACGACAGCGACGACGAATTCGAACTCGAGCTCGCAGCAGACAGCGGACGATTGAGCTTCTTGCTCTGCTTGGTAATCGTGCTCTTCCGCATCGTCTGCATCGTGTAGACGCTGCTGCCACTGCCACTGCTGTGTTGCTTCTTGCGCGCAGACGCAGATCGCATTGGCGCAGCAACAGGCCTCATTTTCACATCGTCGTCGCTATCACTGTCGTGGTCATCATCACCGTCTACTTCCTCATTGTCGTCATCGCTGGCATACGCCACTGCAACTTGCCGCGAGCCACGACGCGTCGGCACCTGCGCGTTCGCTCGTCGCGGCTGCTGCTCGTCGTCTTCCTCTTCTTCTTCGGAGCTCAGCGCCACGTGCCGGTGCTTCTTCCGGACGCGGCGACGGGCCTCCACCTTCATCATGGCTGCTGCTCTCTATCGCTTCGTCGTCGTCGTCGTGGAGAGAGAGTGAACGAATGAATGAACGAATGGGGCGGTTGTGGAAGGTTGTGATCTATCGCCAAGAGCTTCAATCCGCTTTCTTGACTTGCTTTGCGTTTGGCCTCTGGGTCTGGTTTCTTCTTGCTTTTGATGGGCCAGTCTCGCCCTTGCCCTTGCCAGGCAGGTGGAACACCACGTGGGACATCATGTGGAGCACCATGTGGGTGAATTTGGGTTACAAATCCAAATGGGTGTCCATGGGCAGTCTTTTTGCACCCGTTAACAAAGAAGTCTACAAACTTCAATACAAATTGCTAATAAACTAGTTGACTTCTTTGTTAACGGGTGCAAAAAGACTGCCCATGGACACCCATTTGAACCCAGTGTGTTTGTAGCCATTTTCCAGTGAAAATGGACCAAATGGGATAGCGAATCTTTTCAAGAGCTAACAGCAATTATACAAAGAGATACAAGACGATGTCAACGATGCAGTACACTCATCGACACGACAGAACCAAACAGCATACACTCAAACACAAAGGAACAAGTCACATCTCAGTTCCTCTTCCGCTTCTGATGGTGGGGCGGCGGGAGTCACGAACAACGGAGCTGGTTCAGCGGCAACCAGTAGGCACTTCATCGCCAAGCTTCAACTTCCAGGCGCTGCGCTGCGATCAGTTTCTTGGTAGTCGAGGGTATCAGTTGAATCGTCTTTGAAGACCGTCTCACTGAAAGTTTGCTCATGCCACATACAAAAAACAATGTGAGAAAAAAATCACTCTAGTATGAAACTGGACAAGCACGACTTCCTTCACGTCGTACCTCGAACTGGGGTTTGCATCCGAGAGGATGAACGCAGATCTTGGGAAACCGCTGTCTTCTCTCTATCAACATCCAGCCTGACGATGTCACTCGCTCCACTTTTGCTCTCTCTTTCAGCTCTCCCAGGGCGCTGAGTCCTGTGTCTTGCTCTCTCCAGCTGGTCCAGCAACTCGCGTGCCACAGTTTCGCTCTCCAACATGAAAGCTGGTGTCAAGATCTCGAGATCTTCCTCACAAGACGCGCTGGGGAAGCCAGAGAGCCGTGCATGTGTGTCATTATGCCCTGCTGGAGCAGAAGTTGTCAGCGAGTACACCGTTAGTCTTTCAATACAAACACGTTGCAGCAACGGTGCAAACGGATTTAACTACTATACCTGCTGTCGCTGATCGCGTTTCACGCTTGCTCTTGCTCTTGTCAGTTGAATCTAGCCCTTGATCCGACACCTAATCTGCATTTTCTGATTGTACAACAAAGCATCGTTTTGTGTCAGTTCATGCATTCCAACAATCAACTGCCCCAAGTTCACAAAACTCACCTTCTGGGGTGCTAGCTTTGGCTTCTTCCTCCGTCACATCAGCTGATTCCTCTTCTTTCGCCAAACGCTTTGAAGGTTTTCGCTTCCCAGAATGCGTTCTCGTCTTCGGCGACGACGGTGTCGGCGTGCAGCGTTGAAAGCGCTTCAGCTGGGTAGACCGCGCGCCAAGGAGATTCTGTCCGAGCCTTCTTAACACACTTTGCGCTGGTTCACCATAGGAAAAAAAGAGTAGCCGCCAGCATTATCAGCTAAGACCACAGAAGGAAACACGAAATTCTTACTTTCGTTTGAGTCTCTACTCGGATCTTCACGCTCTTTTGCCGCAACCTCTCGGATGTGCACTTGCTGCGCCCTCGCAGGCTTCAGCGCGTCGGCACTTTCAACAAGAGATCTGCGATCGTCCAGCGGATCTACTCGTTTCTGCTTCTTCGTGGCACGCAGGCTTCCCACTTCCTCCCTCGCTTTCTTCGCGACCTTGCGTGCCGGACGTACTGTGTCTGGTTGAAGGGCGAGATCTTCAGCTTCCTTTACCGCAACCTCACGCTCTGGTATCAGTACAGCTGCTCGAACAGCAAGATGTTCTCTCTCCTCGAGAGCAGGAATGACTAAATCTGACTGAAAAGCGACATCTTCTCTCTCTTTCGCTGCAACCTCACGAGCAAGAATCACGGCGTCCGGATGAAGAGCGAGCGCTTTACTGGTCACTGGTTTAGGACGTTTAGTCTTGGGCTTCTTTGCGCGAGTTCTCGATCGTTTCGAATGGTGCTGGTCGTCGCTGTCGCTGTCGCTATCGCTTTCGTCGACGAAAATCGTCCAGAGTGGAGGTCCGCTTGACTTTGACGGCAACGGGTCTTCATCACGAGGCAACTCGCCGCAACCATCACTGCCGCATACTGAATCATCCGAGCACGCGAACATCCCACCGAACCGCTCGCGGTTGTTCGCAAATCGCGAAGCCACAACGTGTCGCCCATCGGTCGTCGTGTCTCACTGGCTGACTTGATCGCGACACTCGATTCAAAGCCCTTCGGAAGCGTGCCTCTCCCGAATCTTGGGAATTTCGTCGTGCCTCTCGACAGGAGAACGCGTTTGAGCGACGTCTCGAAGTCTCCACCTGTGGCCTTCTTCCGGAACTGGTCGAAGTTGGGCTCAAACGGCTTTACATCCGCCTTCAGTATCCAGCACCTGGCAACATTTTCAAAAACAATCACAAACATCAGCAAAACAACATTCGTCAAAACGCGGAAGTCATATACGTATATGCTTGTTTACCCTGTGCGTTTCGAAAAGCAATCGTGGTCGGCAAAGTCCACAAACACCTTTGTCTTCCTCCGAAGGTTGGCAGATCCACGAACGCTTCCAGGACTCTGCACGGTGAGCTAGCGACACACGAAACAATCAATCGATTTTCTAACATGCAACAGAGAGCTAACAGCATCATCGCGGGTTCACTCGTACCAATGCAGGCCAGAATGGCCAATTCAGGTATTTCGCCCAGCACTTGACTGTCCACGTGAACGTGTGGAATGGCGCAACGTAGTCGCTCTCGAGCGACACGATTTCGTTCTCCACATCAGTGTAGCCCTGGAATCGCACCTCCACCTGTTTGCTTTGCAGAGCAACCAGCAACACAATTGATCATCCCTATCAGTAAATGCGAATGAAGTCGAAAAGCCTCAAGTGGAGAGTTCACATCGTACCGTGTCACTCGTCGGCATGCTGACTACTTGGGCGACGTTCCAAACGCCAACTTCGTCCATCACATCTGTCGCGACCACATCCGAAAGTCAGGCTTACACCACGCGTTAAGTAATAATACAAAAGCACCAGCGCCACCTTACCGAGCCAATCACCGACTGTGAGCGCAACCGGCGGCGCTGATTGCACTGATCGAGACTTTACCGGACGCTTCTTCTTATGCTTTTCGCCTGTCACCTTCACCTTCGCTGCCTGTGTTTCTGGAACGCCTGTGTTTTTGGGCCTCTGTCGCCAGCATGTAGCTGGCAGGTCTCCGCGGCGCAGGCTCACCGATCCCTTCGCTAGCCTATCCTAGCAAGCGACTGACGTTCTTAATGAAGATGTTCTTACTGGCGTTGATGTCTCGATCGTGAGTGAAGTGACACGAATTACATGTGTAGATGGCACTGGCTCCGAGATCGTACTTCACGTTCCCGCATCTTGAGCATGTCTTCGAGATGTACTTCTCACTGCATTCGATCACTCGACCCCCGGATCTCTCCATTTTGTATTTTAGGAGGTTCTTGAACCTGAAGTGGGATAGAGCCATCATCGCGCGCACGGAAGGACTTGACAGCTTGCGTCGCGCTCCAGCAGGCCGAACCGC
>JAASFI010000387.1:0-30752 GCA_023333705.1 Globisporangium viniferum
ACGCCGAAAAGGTGAACGACATCTACACCAAGATAGTGAAGTATGTGCCAGCCGAATATCGCGATGACCCTCTGTACAAGGCCCCAACGGCTGAACAAGCAGCGAGTTCTCGCGCAACGAAGAAGTCGCGAGTGTCGAGTCGACCATCTCTTCCGCCACGCAACAGCGACCCCAAGTAGCCACTTTGACAATCAATATAATTCCTAGTTTTCGGTTAGCGAATTGATGCTTATCCAATTCCGAAAATCAATGTCTAAAATAAAAATTAGGCTGTCGAAAATAAGTTTCAATCAGGAGATCTCGTGTCAAAAATAAAAACTGACCGTGTTTCAGATCGTTTCTGACCACAAAACCTACATTCTCGGATTCCTTGTTCAATTTACTATCAATGAACCCCCCCAAAAAATTCATATTTTTAAAAATGAAACTGGATGCTGGCTTGACCACACGATATCTCAGCACCAATTTTTTTCTGGAAGCGACCAAGGTCGCAATCGGTTGAGGAGATCGCCCTCTTTTTGATGGTGTGCGTAACTCCGATGACAACTTGTAATAGATAAGCATCATTTCGTTTGCCGCGGACTCAAATACATTTTTAACAGTATGAAGTATTAAAAAAAAGTACTCCAAAGTAAAAAAATATACACTCCAAAAAGTTAAGGCAAGATAACCCACAAGCCCACAACCCTTGGGTGAGCACCCAAAACTCTTTGGGTTTTGCTGTAGCATCGAGCAAATCGTTTCACCCATTGGACCTTCTTTTGCCTCAACCCAGTCACACCAATCCGGTTATTGGGTGTTCGGGTGGCTGTTGGTTGGACAAAGCTGAAATTGCGGGTCGTCTTGCCCTTTTGGGCTTTCCCATTATTGAAAACCAGCAGAGAACACAAACCAAGAAGCTCCGCCAAGCCAAGCCCCATCGATCGATCCATCCTTTCCAGACAGCAGCACCAGCCACCAGTCCGCAGCAAAGAGTAGCAAGAAAGCATGGGCCGCCGCGCCAAGTCGACCAAGAAGATCCAGACGCGCAAGAAGCAGGTGGTGCTCACGGTGTTCAAGTGCCCCTTCTGCTCGCACGATGAAGCCGTCGAGTGCAAAATGTACGTGCGTGCGTGTGCGTCTCTCTCTCTCTCTCTCTCTGCGGTTGGGTACATGGACGCCCCCTCCTCCTCCCTCCCTCTCTCTCCTTGCGCGCGCCTCGCGCGTTACTAGACGAGAGGTCTACGAGGGATGGAATGGCTCTTCCTCTCATTGCATGGGTACTGCCACTGATTGACTTGTGTGTGCGTGCATGCTTGTGTGTGTTGTGAACGCAGGGACCGTGACCACAACATCGGCCACCTCTCCTGTCGTGTGTGCACGGAATCGTTCCAGACCCCCATCCATTGTACGTCGCTGTATGTGGGTGTTGCGGCATTCGCCACAGTCGCTCTTGCTGCTCGATTAGTACCAGGCAGCGAAAGTGTCGATATGCATGGCGGACTGACTGACGTGTTGTTGCTCTTGGACATGATGATTCGCAGATTTGAGTGCCCCGATTGACGTTTACACAGACTGGATCGACGAGTGCGAGGCACTGAATGCGTAACAAGAGAGAGAGAGAGAGAGAGCGATCCAGAACACAAACTGCATACCAGTCTGTACATGAGGACAACAGCAAACGCACGCAGAAAGCAGAACAATAGGAAGAACGAGAGGAGATGACGCCTCCACGCGAATTGGAGAGAGCGCACAGGACACGAAGAGAGCAGGTTGACTCGTCAATTTCGTTCAGCGCGATAGTGGGAACGAGACAAGCAGACGCTTCTGCTGCTTTTCGTGGGTGGTGCTGTTGTCGCTTTGCATCAACCGTCAGCTGTCAACTGTGTGGACGAGGTGTGGTGTGGACGCCCAACGCCACGTACGTATCAATCATCCAGCCCTGGCGAATGGGGGATGAATGGATTTGCATGGATGAATGGATATAAATGTGTGAATAGATATGCATACGCGCGCTCGCTCGACCTTCCTCATCTCTGTGTGGTTTGCTGTCTGCAGGTTTGTCGTCACGCTTTGGAGATAATGATCAGTCGTTTTATACCCTCGGTTGCTGTTATGTGTGTATATGTGTGATCAATCAAGGAAACCCCAATGTGTCTCTCTTGTTATCAGGTGCTGCCGCTGCTTTCTTTGGCTTTCTCCTTCTGCTGCTGGTGCGCGGCTTTCTCCGCGGCGCGCTGCGTTTTCTTTTCTTGCAGCTTGCGGATGCGCGTCTCGAGCAGGTTCTGGCGCCGCGCGTACTCGTTCGCGTCGGTTTCGGCGAGCTTGTTGAGCTTCTTCTGCTCTTTGGTGATCGCGCGCTCTTCCTCGAGTTCGCGCAGCCGCTCGGCTTTCTTGAGCTCGAGCTTCTCGAGTTTTTTCGCCTCGCGCTCCTGCTTGAGCGCGCTCTCCTTCGTGAGTAGCGCCTTGGCGTACTGCTCGGGGTCGGTGTGCATGAGCTGCTCGAGTCGGGTCTTCTCCAGCGCAGAAGATGCTTCCTCGCGTTCTTTCTCCCGAGCTTCGCGGATCAGGCGCTCCTGCAGATCGCGTTTGGCTTGTTCGCGCGCAGCGTCAGCGTCTTCGCGCTGGGTGCGCACTGCCAAGTGCAACAGACACGCGTTAAAGACGAAATCCCGGCACAGATTGCTGAAAAACTCGAGCTCAATCGCTTGCTGTGGTCCCTCATCTCCGTTCTTCTTTGAGAGCAGACCTGGCGCGACATGCGAGAGCAGGAACTCAAACACGAACGGGTCGAGAAAGAACGCGATCCGCTGCCGCTTGGCCTCGGGGATCACTTTCCAGAGCTCCGCGAGCACGGCTTTCAGGTTCAGCTCCAGATCGAATTGCTGTGCGCGGTGGTGCTTGGAGCGCAGCTCCTCCATGCGCGCAATCTCGGCGAACTGGTACTTCTCGTAGAAAACCTCGATCGCGGCCGACAAGCTGCGCTCGTGGTAGACAAATTCGTGCAGCGCGACCATGTCGTCGTCGGACTCGGCCTTGAGCAGGATCGTGTCGTCCCAGAAGACCGTCTTGCCCATGGGGATGTACTGGCGCCACCAGACTGGGAGCCGCTGGTACTTGTCGACCGGGTGCTTTGCCGCCAGCGACTCTCTCTGCTGGTGCTCTCCATCGCCATCGTGGAAGACAAACTCGGCTTCAACGTTGGCCGAGAGTGCCTCGCCTTGGGTACCATTGGTCGTGACTGCAAACGTGTCGGGGACTACTGCGACCTGCACCAGCAAGTAGTTCTTGTTTGCGATCTGCTTGTGCGCAAACGTGAAGCGGCCGTTCTTGCTGCTGCTTACGCCAAAAGTCGGACACGCGACGCCGCTGAGTGGGAACTCGAACGGCTCGAGACTCGCCGTGATCGGTCCGCACGTGAGGTTGCGCAGCGAGAGGTTGCTGCTGTTGCTATTGTTGATAGTATTCTCCTGGATGAGCGTGTCGAGCCCGATTTTGACGCCGCCGCTGAGAACGAGCACGTCGCGACCGCTGTGCTTGGTCTTCCAGCGGAACAGCAGACTTAGGAGCTGCTCAAGTTGCCGCTTGCACGCGACCCAGTGCTGGAACACGTGCTTGTGGTCGTACAGCTTCCAGCTGCCGGTAGCTTCCTCAAGCGCTTGCGTGTGCTGCTCTGCTTCGTGAGTTGAATCGCTGCTGTTTGTGAGCTGCAGCTTGTCGCGCACTTGGTTCACGTACTCGGCGTTTGTGAGAACGAGGGGGAATTCCATGCAGAGTACGAACAGCAGCACTTTCTTTTTCTTCAGCGCGCTCTGCCAGTGTCAACAAACACCATAGAATGCAGCACCACGAGTCAGCTTTCACACACACACGCACGCACACAAGTCCATCAGGAAGCATCACTTGCAACGTACCTCCAGCTGGAACCACTGGGTCTCGTCGATCACTGGGTGTTCTTGCGCGCTCAGCGGCTTTGACAATCGGTTGTTACACGTGATCTTGTCGTCGCCAGTTGCAGAGACACCACGCATATCGCAGAAGAAAAAACCGATCTCGCCATTCTGGACAAAGTTCGGATTTGGAGCGCTGCTGTTTTCATTCACAGGCGATGCTTCTGGCTCACCTGAAGCCGGATTCTCATGGGTTGCATCACTCTTTTCAAGCGTAACGACAGTACTGCTGTTATTTGGATGACCGTCTTCAGACTTTGGTACCGACTCCTTTGAAATCTGTTGCTGCAGGGAACTTGAGGGTTCTCGTCCAGCTCCACAATCTTTACTGTGCTCAGGGTCTGGTGACTTGCTGCTCGCTGTTGCTGTGGAGATGCCTAAAGTTTGCGGTTCAGATATCGTTGGACTCGCAATAGTCGGTGGTGATACTTCCGCGCCGCCTTCTCGGTCGTACATGAGCGCCAACTGGTAGTCCGCGACCACCTCCTTTGCGACCTCCAACACAATCCGCGCTGCTTTTGTGTGAAGCGTGAGCTGATTGCGGAGAAACGGCGCGACGTCCGCTTGCGACGGCAGGAACCAGTTGCTCACACACGCGAGGATCTCGCGCACGTGCGGCAGGTTCCACGCGAGGTGGTAGTGCTGCTGGAACCGGTTGCGCACTTTGCGCCGTAGTTTTTCTGTGATGTGTTGTTGTTCCTCAGGTGTTCCATCTCCACCACCGTCGCCCTTTTGCTTGCGCAGTTCTCGTTGCAGCCACTGGAAGCACTGCACGGCGGCTTCGTGCAGCGGCACCTGGCCGCCCAAATGGATGATCGCGTCAATGCCGCACCACGGCACCCGCACACGCTCCAGGATGGCGACCCAGAGACTCTCCTGCGCTGGGTCCATCTGCTCAGGAAAGCTCGAGCTCAGCGCAATGAAGTTAATCGCACGGGCTGAAGCGCTCGGCGTGTGGAAAGAGCCTCGCCTCGACGTCGTGTTGTAAATGCCCTGGGAAATTAATACAAGGTAGGTTGTTAGCTAGTCAGAACACACAGGATCAGCAACAACAACAACTTCAGTGCTGTCTTTTTGTGAGGTAGATTCTGCTCGCACACACACACGCACCTCGAAGCGATATACGTATCGCCTCTCTGGAAGCAGCCCTCGGAGGCAAAACACCTGCGGACAATCGCGAACCATGTCCTGCGCCACGCGAAGTTCTTCGTTCATGAGCGAATCGGTGACGATGCACGCGACTCTCGCGTTCGCGTTGATCTCCAGCAGGATCCGCACGGTCACCCTAAAGGTTGGAGGGTCTTTCAGGTCTTCCGAATCTGAAGATTGTACTGGCGGTAGCTCTTCAATCATGGAGATGCGGCCGAGAATTGGACCCAACGTGGCCTTCGGCGATGCTTTTGGTGGGAAGTAGTGCAGACTTTCGTTCAGGAACCCTGTGCGGTAGTCGGAGAGAAACTGGAAGCTCGCGAACGTTCTGCTCTTGATTGATTTTGCTGCTAATGCTGAGTTTGTCGAACTCGAGCTTGAGGTTGTCGAAATTGTCGAAGAAATCGTCGAACTCTGTACTGCTGGCGACACCACCGCAACGCTTTTCTTCTTTTGCTGCTGGACTGCAGAAGTGAGACTCATTGCGCTCTGGTATGTGTAGCGCTTGGAGAAGAAGCCCTTGACAAGCGGCCCAGAAGAGGAAGAGCTCTGTTGAGCCACTGCATCAGTGACAGGTTTCTTCTTGCTAACAGCGCTGATCTTGGAGCTCTTTCTGCTGTTCTCGGATTGGGTGATCTCGGTTGGGTCGCTGATCGAGCCCACGCTCAACAGCGTGAGCTTCTCGTTGAGCTTTTCATCCGTCACGTCAAAGCTGAGCGAGCTGCTGCCTCGGCCGCTGCCGCAGATGATCGTGATGTTCCGGTGGCTCCGGTTCTCGAGTTTCCACGCGAAGCACTTCTCAAACACGCGCACCATATCGGGACGAAGCTGCGGGTACTTTTTCGACCATTCGACGAAATCCGCTGGGATGATCACTACAAGCTGCTGGATTGAAGAGGAAGATTGCGTCGCTGTTGTTGTCGATGCCGTTGTGCTGGTCGCAAACGCATCTTCCAGGGTCTTCCAGATCGCATTGGTGAACAAATTGACTGGCGCAGGGTCGTCCTTGGCGGCTGTGGTCTTGGTAGTAGGAGCCACTAGTTCCGTCAGAGCATTTACGTGTCTCTTCTTTGGGCTTTTACTGCTGGGACTTGATAAAAGATTGTTCTTGTTGGTGGTGGAGGCGGTAGAATCAGCAACCAGCTGGGAGGCATGCAGATTGTGTACCTCCTGGCTCAGGTTCATGAACACGAGGCGGCAGATCCCGCAGGTCGTCGAGAACGCAAACTTGGTGCTGTTTTTCACGGCGTTGGGCACGATGTCGCGCTCGTTGACGTCGACCCAGAGCTGGTTCTGGTAGCGCTGCCAAAACTCGAACGTGGCAGCCCGCAGCGCGTTTGCTGCATTCGCGATCGTAGTGTCTGAGTAGCAATCCTCAGCTTGTCTATGGAGCTTCTCATGATGCTTCTCCACAATGTCTTTGAGTCGCTCGGTGCTGAAAAAGAGGTCGGTCTCCTCATTGAGCAGCATGAGATTGCTGGCATAGCCCAGCATCTGCTTGAGTGGTGGTACGCCCCAGGTCACGCGGTACACTTCCTGGACGCGGTGACGCACTTCATCAAGAAGCGCTTGGTTGACTTTGTCTGGAGGACACTCGCCCAGACGGATCACGAGTGCAACCAGCTCTTCATCTGTGAATGCACGACGCATGTCCACTTGGCCGCCCAGGTGCGCGACAAGCTGCGGGTTCCTCATTGGCTCGGACAGGAACGCCTCTTCAATGTGGAACCACGGGTTGTAGGCAGCGCTGTTCACATCCGTGCTGTCGCCCAGTGTGTCACCGTTGAGCGAGTACGTCGCGGCGCTCGCCTGCGCAGTGTACGAACGCACGCCTCTTTGCAGAAGGTGTGACCAGCGCTCGTCAGGAACACTGGGGTTGCCTAGGGCTCGATCGGATTCTAGGTGCTGTTGTTGCTGTTGTGGACTCGGGTCTTTCAGGAAATTCGCCATCATGTTGTGCTGCACCACGACCCACTCGAACGCTAGTGGCATGGACGCTGATGTCAGTAGATACCCCATCACGCCGCTCTCAGACGCCAGCACACCCTACACGACAAAGTATCAACTGCTTAGTATCATCGCATTTTCCAAAACCAAATTCATCAAAGCATGTTTGGTAGAAAGTATGAGCGAAGCAGAGTACCTCAAATGAAATGGCGTACCGACTCTCTGGATGCAGTGTCTCCATTTTGAAAACTGTGGGCGAGAACGCTTCGACGCTGAGCTCAGTCGCGAACCTACCACAATGCACCAATGTCCATAGTCAACAACCATTTTCAGCATCTCGGAGGTAGCTACAATCCAGGAACAAACAGCAATATATGCATCGCACCGTTGCCCAGTGGTCGTGTCTGTAAACACACAGACACACTTCTCTGCTGGACGATCGAGCTCCACGAGGACTCTCGCGGATCGTGGCATCACACGACCGATGATCGGTCCCAGCACAAGTCTCGCCTCAGGGCGGTTCTGCAGCAGGAAACGCACGAAGCTGGTCGAGCCGCCAGGGTGAGCGACAAGGTCCACGACGCAGTAATGCGAGGGGCTGCTCTTTGAAGTGTTGTCAGCAGCTGCTGGAAACTGGTGCGTGTACGAATAGCGCGCGTCGAGCAGCTTGCCTTTGTGCGGTAGGAGCTCGCTGGCACTTGCATCATCCTTAGTAGTAGGTGGCGACAGTAGGGAGGATGAAATTGGTCCGAATACGATTTGCTCGACTTCCAGACTTGTTCGCGAGTCTTTGATGGTCGTTCTGCTCGCGTGTTGGCCTGAACAGAGGATCGTGACGTGGAATTCTGGATTCTAAGTGGGCAAACGTGCAGACAACCAGAGTAGAGACCAGTTAGTTAGACTAGGGGCTTCGAAGCAATAAGGTGGAGTTTCACAATCACGCGTTCGTTTACCTGTCCTTTCTTGCGAAAGATCAGCTGGAAGAGTCGGTCGAGCTCTTGCGGATACAAACTCCACGCGTTGGCAAACTCAGCAAATGAGGGGGAATTGCTGAGATTGACTTGACTTGTGCGGCTTGAGTTCGGTTTTTGCCAGATCGCCTTGATGTCTCGCTCAGGATCCTGCCAGACCAGCGGCAGATCACAGAGGATCACGAGCAGCTTTACGTTCATTCCCGTCGTTTCCTCGGTGGCAGCATCTGTACAGAGTAGCATTTCGATCGCGTCCCACTGGTTCATACTCAAAAGCGTTGCCTGCAGCTGCACAAACTCCGAGTCTGGATCCACTGATAATGACGGCTTCAGAACGTTTTCCAGCGTGTCGAGAGTCAGCAGCACGATGCCGCTCGACAGCCTTGTCAGGTATTTCTCAGTTGGTAGATTCGGGATCCGAATATTCCCATACCCGACAGCTTCATACGCTTGCACCACTCGACATACTTGCGAGAGAAAGCCCAGAGGTACCCCATTATTACTGCTGTTGCCACTGTTGCAATTTGTACGGAGCAACGCCCTCAGTAGTCCGATACTGGAGAACACGTGCGCACCACGTGAGAGTAGCTCTCTGTTCTCTGGGACGCCGCCCCAGTGACGGCGAACGCATCCGCGAATGAGCTCTTCAACCTGTAGGAAAGGTTTTGTACCATCCCTCTCTCCGTTGCGATACTTGTTGCTGCTATTGTACAAATTGTACACAGACAACAACTCGTGCGTCAAAGACACTGTGCTGCCGATGTGAAGCGTGACGTCGGCGTACATTCCACGCGTTTGTGGTAGCAAATGACTGGCGATGTTGCCTACAAAGCTGTTGACTCCACCGCTTCGATCTGAGCCGTCCATAGAGCCAAACTTGACTTGCCCATCGAGGAATTTGTCGTCCGAGACCACGACCAGCGTCCACGACGGTGCTGGATCGTACGGTGTCTGCACAACAGCAGAACACGGAAACCCTTCATCGTGTATTCCCTGAAAGTGCACGTCGTAGATCCTTCCTGGAGTCAGGTGCTGGATGTCAAAGATCACCGGAAGTCGACATTTCGTCTGCTTCTTCAGCGCCACAGCGCTTTCTCCAGTGATGCGATCTGTGAGCACGCAAGTCACTTCGCCTTCTTCGTCGCACTCGAGAAGGATTTTTGCTGCGCGCGAGGAGACCCAGCCGACCACAGGACCCACCAGCACATTGACGACGCGTCTGCTTTTGTGCAGAGCCTCAATGGTCGCGTTCACCTTAACTTTGCGCTCGTCGACGTCGAAATCCGCTGAGATCGCGACGAAATGCGGCCCAAACTCGCTTTTCCCATGCTTGACCACCAATTTCTCGTAGGTTTGCTCGGGAATTTGGATTCGTTGCTCATCATGACCATCGAAGAGCTCAGCCACACCGCTCAGCGGACCACATACGCACTGTGCGATCGTGATCATCGTGTCTTTGACGCTCAGCGTGCTCTGACTACCAACATCCGTGGTGAAGGACAACAGGATGACGCTTCGACTCAACGAACTTCGCTTCCACGCCACCAGTTCATCCAGAAACCGCCGCTGAGGCTGACGATGGGCTTCAAAGGTCGTGAGCGGAATGGCTGGCGCTGCGGTTGTAAGCACGATGCTCTCCACGTGAGAGTATTTCTCCAGAGTTGCCTTCAGATGCGAGATCAGCAAGGATTCCGATTCCTTCACCACTCAAAAAGGCACAAACACACACAAGCCATTAGACAGACAGTGAGAAACTGGGTTATAGAGATTGGCTAAAAAGTGCCGATTTTGACCAAGAACCAATTTCTTCTTACCGGAGGCTCAAGACTCAGGTCCACAGTCAGCGGAGCAAGCAGAAGAAACCCTTCAATCTCAACGCAACAGTCATCCGAATTAAAGTCCCAGAGATTTCTGAGGTAGCTCTTCCATATCGGATACGCAAGTTCAGTGATTCGCGACTTCACTTCAGCGCTTATCGCGGGAGTGAAGTCGTTTTGGGGCGAATCTGCGCAGGCTCCAAACAGGATCTCCTCGTTGCGGTCGAGAAACAAATTTGCCTGATACCGAAACAACGGCTGCAGCTCTTGTTTGCTCAGTAGCTCCCGATAGCATTGTATCAATAGCTGAGTCACCATTTCCTGCCGCACCTTCCTAGCAGCAGCGCACGGGAGGATAAGTCAAACAACACGCTAACAATGGCTCTCCACACAGGACATCTAAGCCAAAACCTATGGAACTGAACCACTCACTCTGTTAACCGCCAGTAGCTTGATCATCGCGTTCAGCTTCTCGTGCGGTATTCGAAAGCACGAGTAGTGCAGCGTGAGCATCGGCGGCGAGCTTCCTGAGCTGTCATAACCGGCTTGCGCTGCTCTCGAGTACATTTTCCGCTCAAACTGGGTGAGAATTGGCGAGGAGCTACTCTGGTGGTGGTTGAATGCTCGGATCGACCATTTCAGCTGTGAATTGCCTCTATCACTAGATTCGATCGAATCAGAGCCACGAGGTGTCGTTGTATAAGCGACGCACTGCTCGCGATGGATGCGCTTGACGCCAAGCAGTCGGACTTGATACGTCCGCCCAGGTTGGAGGCCTTGAATTACAACCGCTCGAGGCATGTGAGCAACCATATCAGCTCGTGCAATAGCTCCCAGCTCAGGGGCTTTCCCTCGCCGCAAACCAATTTCGAATGCAAAGCATTGGACTTGAAGAGAAAGAAAGACATACATACACGCATGAAAGTCAGGGGGCTAATGGAAATGGACACAATTAGCTGTACTATCATGAGCGCATGCATCTTACCAGTAGCTGCGCGATCCACCTCCAGAAGCAGTATGACGCTGGAGCTTGTTACCTAGCGAAGGTACATCAATGAAAAGCGTGACTGGCAATCAATGGCGCTGACATCACGCAACGCGAACCATACCCTATGAACGTACTCTCCCCACGACTGGCCCAACGACGACTGCCACTTTCTCTGCGTCTTGGTCTAGGTCTCCGAAATGAACGGCATTGTAGTGGCGGAATGGATTCAAGGACGATACATCGGCTTGCTGCTGAAGCGCGTGGTGCATCGTCGCAATGACGTTGCTCATTGAAAACAGAAAGCTGCAACACACAAAACGCCCCGACAGCCAGTTCAACAGCGGCAAAACCAATGAAAACCAAGGTGCATTTTGCTCTCTCGCGTTGTGACAATCCCACGAACCTGATGCGATTGAAGAGCGCTTGAGGACGTTCGTGGAAGACACACCACTTCAGAAACGACGCGAAGCTCATTTTCCCGCCGTCCTCGATGTCCACAAACTCAAACGCCTCGTACGCGATCGCAAGCGCATCGAGCTCCAGCAGAGCCTCCGAGTGCACGCCGAGACGCTGCACCCCGTTGCTGCACGTAGAGATCACGAGCGCGAGCTCCTCCTCGACAATGTCGTCCTCGATATCCAGGTCGACGAGCGAGAAGACGAACTTGGCTTTCTCCTCCAGCGATCCCTGGCACAAGAGCGCCGCGCCTGCGAGCAGCGTGAGCAGGTCGACGCGCTGCACTTGCTGCGTCTTGAACGTCTCAAAGAGGAAATCGATGTGGCGCTGCTGGTGCGGGTCGCTCGGGTACTCCAGGACGCACTCGAGCTCGTCCTTCGTGAGCGCGAAGCCGCCCTCGACACCCTGCACGTTGATCCACGAGCGGTAGATCTGGAGCATGCGCTCCAGGCGCTGGACGGTGAGCGCGCGGTTGAGCGCCCGCGTCTGCTCCAGCACGCGCAGCAGCTCCGTCGTCATTGATCCGATGTGGCAGGCAAGCTTTGATGTCTTTTGAAAAGCTTTTCGATCTTTACAGATCTTCAAATAGGTACGAATGCAGAAAAGTTGGACGCCGGTTCGGACTTATTCGAAGACAGGTATACTTCTCTATTGCTGATAACGGGTACATTCGCACTTATGCGGAGACACAATTGCCAAGTGCGCCACACACCCTTTCTTCGATATAAAAACCGTGTGCGCATCTCTCTCGTTGATGTTCCCGGCTCCGTTGATTATCACCCCGTTCAAAAACTAAAAAGCCTGTAAAAATCATTTGTTAGACTTTTAGATAATAAATACCTTCATATAACCTATCAACACATTGAGTAACTATCTACGCAATACGCCAGGAAATTCCCACCTCGCAGATGCTGATAATCAGCATTTCTGCCACAACCAGGAACAGTATCAGAAGAAGCCCACACACACTTGTTCCTGTTCCTCTCGCCCGCAAAGCAGATACGAACGAGAAGCAGCAGAGCAGACGCGACCACTTGCTCTCTACTTCCCTCCATACCTCTCTCTCTCTCCACGAGCACACGGTCGGACGGACGCATGACGGCGGCCTCCATCACGAGAGCGCCCCCCGCCGCCGCACCAGACCGCGCGTCGTCCCCCAAGGCGCGTCGAGACAGCACGCTCCGCCGTCTCTTCTCGCTCGCCCGGTACCAGCGCCCCAAGTCTTTTTCGGCACGTAGGTCGTCGTCGTCTCCGCTGTCTCCAGCGTCATCGTCATCTCTAGAAGCAGCAGCGACTGTAGACGACGACAGCTCGCCGTTCCTGTTCGCGACGAGCCTCGCGTCCGCGCTCCAGGACTCGAGCGACAGAGATGAGCAGCCAGTAGTAGCAGCAGCTCAACCAGCACCAGCGGCGTACTTTTCGCCCTACTTGTACTTTCCAGGCGACACCACGGCGACAACGATCACGATTGCCAGCAACAGCACAAACAGCAGCAGCACCAGCAGCGCGCGACGGCGGCAGGCGACGGCGAGTGCGCGAAGAACGCCAAAGAACCGCGGCTCGGCGTTCGCGCTGCGCGAGCACCGACGACGCTGCATCGACACGTGGACGAGCGCCGAGTTGTATGTGTTGCGTGAGCTGGTCGACCGCGCATTGAACCCGCGAAAACACCCTCTTCAGTCACAACAGCAGCAGGTCGGGCGAGAGAGCCAGCAGCAGCTCCAGCGAACGAGTTCGACGCTGCGGCGAGTGTCGTTCGCTGTCGAGTCGATGCTGATAAGCCCGCTTGGCGCGCGGTCGAGCGATTTGAATGCGAATAATGCGATGCAACAGCAGCTACAGGACGAGTTTGACTACAGCACAGCGCGCAAGAGCTACTACCGCGAGGGTGTCGACCGGCGCCTCAAGCTCAAGAAGCTCAAGCACTTCCTGCGGCTCTTCCCGATGCTCGCGAGCGTGCACCGCAGCGCGGTCAAGAAGATCTTTCAAGTGTTTGACCGGGACCAGTCGGGTTACGTCGAGTTCAGCGAGCTCTGCGAGACGCTCGCGCACTGCCACGCGCACTCGCTGCAGCAGAACGTCGACATGGTCTTCCTCTGGTTCAAGAAGGGCAAGCGCGGCACGCTGCTCACGTCCAGCGGCGCCCATTTGCTCGTCTCGACTTTAAAGGAGCTGCTCGCGGCCCACCCAACGCTCGCGTCCATGGTGCAGAGTGTGAGCAAAGTCGATGCGCTCGTCGAGATTTTGCTGCAAAGTCAACACGCTGTCACGCTGCAGACGTTCCGCAAACGGATCGCGGCGCACGAAGACATCGTCGGCGTGCTCATGTACCCGTTCAACATTGTGCGCGCGGCGATGAACGAGAGTGCGCTGTGGCACGAGCACCAGTCGGGAAGCTGGCGCGACCACGCGACGACCGCGTACGTGGTCTCCAAGAGCTGGTGGAACCAGTGGCTCGAGTACATCCTGCATAGTGATCCGGAGCTACTCGGTGTTCTCCATGGTGGTACTCTGAATAATAACGACGCGACGGCCCACCAGCACCATTTGCACGAGCGGTTCCGCTGTCGCCCCGGACCGATCGACAACCGCGACATTTGCGAAGACGAGCAGCTCGGCACGCTGCTCCCGAAGTTGGTGCTCAACGTGCACTGCGTGCTGGTTTCACCCAAGCTCTGGCAGACGCTCGTCCAGATCTACGGCGGTGGACCCGAGTTCCCGCGCCAAGTGGTGCTCCCAAATAGCGGCGACAGTGTCGGTGGTGCTCGCTCCAGCGAAAGTGGCAGTCAGTCAGGTTCAAGCGAGAAGCGCGAAAGCCAAGAGCGTCGCAATTCAAGTGTCTCGAGTGGGGCTATTGCAAGCTCAAATGCTGGAGAACTTTGTGTGGAGCTCTACCCAATTGCGCTCCAAGTGCGGCTGACAAAGCACGAGGCTCATCGCGTGAAGCTGGTGTTCTCGAGACGATTCTTGCTCAACAAGTACACGACGCTGAAGGAGATCGTGTATCGACTGGGGCTTCAGCCGGGCGAGAATGCGGCAGATATCACCTTCTGGGTGCGTCGAAACCGGTTTGATACGTGGAAGCGCATCGAGTACAGTATCGACGCGCCGAGGTCGTCGTTGCGGGATCTTCGGTTCAAGAGCTCGTATGAGCTGCTCGTGGACTTCCGACCGATGGAGTTGAGCGACCAGCTCCGTGATTACAACAGGCAGCGCCGCCGAAGCAGCATTCCTGCACCCATCGTAGCTAAGAAGCTCTTCTCAGTCTCAGCGTTTCGGTTGATCGGCAATGACTTCGTGTGCACGGAGCAAGGGTTGAGCCGCTACTTTGTCAGCAGCAGCAGCACTGGACACAGTTCTTCAGACCGTCGTCATAAAGTGTCTAATGTGTCAAACGCAGCAGAAGCACTGGGTCGTCCATCAGAGAACACGACCACGCGCAGCACAAAGCCGTCGAGTGAAAGCCTAGGCTCGTCACCGAGCGGGTCACTGAGCTCGCCGAATGCAGGCGTCTATGGCGATGACGACCACCAAAATGCTAATGGAAACATGCGCAACAACGGGCTCGCAGCAGCTGGATCAGCAGCAGGATCGTCGTCTTCATCGCGAAGACTCGTTGCTTTTCCAGGCATCCGCGCCACGGGGTTGCTGAACTTGGGCAACACGTGCTTCATGAACTGCGCGCTGCAGTGTCTCGCGCACTCGCCCATCTTCCGCGAGTATTTCCTCGCGCAGCGGCATTTCAACGGCACCAACAAGAAGAATGCGCTGGGCACACGTGGGAAAGCCGTGAATGCGTACGCAAGACTGATGGAGGCAATGTGGAAGCAGTGTGAGCCCGGGTTCTACACACCCGCGGTGTTTCGCGACGAGTTTACAAAGCTGCGTCGCCAATTCCAGGAATCCCGACAGCACGATGCGCATGAGTTTATGGTCTCGCTGCTCGACAGTCTCCATGAAGACCTGAATCATGGTCGAATGGCGTACGAGACCAAGCAGACAACGAAGTTCCGTGACTCGGGCTGCTTTGCGTTCTTCAGCAGCAAGCCGCCTCGGATGCCCAATGTAAACGACAACACCTCTAGCGTCGTGACAAGTGGCAGCCGCCGAGCGCGCGACTCGGATGCAGTGGTCGGCAACAAGTCGTGGCAGAAGTACGCGCAGGTGAACTCGTCGGTGGTGGTGGACCTCTTCCACGGCCAGACGCGCAGCGAGACGATCTGTGCGACATGCCGCGAGCGCAACGTGACGTTCGACCCGACGATGTTCTTCAGTTTGCCGATCCCCGAGCCAAAGTTCCTGCGCGTGGAAGTGAAAGTGGTGCTGCAGATTCGAATTCCAGGAAACACGCTGAATGGAAATGACGACGATGACGTCAGTACCAGTACCCTTTCAACCATCAACGACAGCAGCAAGATCGACACTCAGCAGCCAGTGATTCTCCGCGGATTCTGGATCAAGCGGGGAAGCTTGACGGGGAACCTCTCGGATCAGATCGCCGCTGCGTACAACATGCAGGGGAACCGGTTTATCCTCGTGGAAGTGCGCCGGAGCCGCATCCGACGCGTGATCGAGGGCGACGAGCACATTGAGAACATTGCGCACGGCCGCGAGCTCTACGCGTACGAAAGAGCGTGGACGTTGTCGGAGATCCCGCATGTGCCTCCGATGCTGACACAGTGCGATGCGAATTTTGAGAAAGCCGAGCGAGTCAAGCGCTTCACAGATATCAAGCTGGGATCGCGCGTCGATGGCGTTGGGTTCCAGGATGCCTGGCATCCAGGAACAGTGGTCGATATTGTGGACGACAGCAAATACCAGGAACCAAATATGGTATCGTCAATGGCACAGCTGCAGAGTGCGGCTCGCAAAGTGTCGTACAAGCGCGTTTGCGTCAAGTTCGACGGGTTCAGCTCCAAGTGGAGCAAGTGGTTCACTGAATTGGACTGGCAAGAGAAGCGCATTGCGCCGTTCAAAACACGCACAAAGAGTCCGCGCGAGGTGTTTGAAGTCCAGGTCGTACATCGCTTCGTCACGCCCTACAACGCGAGTGCTTTCGCAACAACGCGGCGTCCGATGAATTCTGGACAGAATGGCGCACTGCAAAATAATATCACTGGCGACGTGACGTCAACAACAACGACAGCTGCTACTTCAACAGACCCGGGGGATTCCGACAAGCTCGCATTTGAGGTCTTTGGCATCCCGCTGTTCGTGACAATTGAGTCTGACAAGACGAGTCGCGACCTGCACCACTCGATTCTGCTCCAAGCGGCTCGGTTCATCGAAAGCTTTGACGTGAATCAGTACACCTGTAGAGTACCCTCCAATGAAGCGGCAGGAGTAGTTCATTCTTCGGTCAGGGATTGCGCTGCATCGAGACTTGAGTCGCTCCCGTACACGGTCCGCGTGACGAATCTGGAGGATATCAGCAACTCGCTTGGTGACGAGTTGCCGTACGACAGCAGCGGCATTTTGCAGCATTTTTCAACGCGCAGCGTCATCGTGCTCAACTGGAAGAATTGCAGCACTTTTGAGAACAGTGAGCAGCAGCAAGTTATGGACGACGTCGTACCTGTCGAAATGGAACAAGAGATCAAAAACAGCAACAGAAGCAGTGCTGACACATCTAAGCCAAATAGCAGTAGCCGTCCGATCTCTCTCAACAAGTGCATGGACGCCTTTCTCAAGAACGAGGGCATTTCGCTCGAAGACCACTGGATCTGCGAGCGCTGCGGCGTTGCGCGCGAGGGGCTCCGCAAGTCCGACATCTGGCGCTTACCGGACCTCGTGATGATTCAGCTCAAGCGGTTCCAGTATTTCGAGAACCAGCACCGACAAAAAGTTCGCGCGCTCGTGGATTTTCCTCTCGACGGCATGGACTTCTCCAAATGGATGGGGTCGCCGCACTCGACCTCGGTCAACAGCAACAAGAACGCGCCAAGCTCGCCTGCGAACGTGTACGACCTGTACGCTGTGGCAAATCACGTCGGGAGCCTGACACGAGGCCACTACACTGCGTGCTGCCGATACGATCGGTCGTTCGAGGAGAGCGCCCGGGTCTTCACGGACTCGCACGACCCGGAGGTGCAGCTGAACGATCTTTGGTACCGCTTCGACGACGACAAGGTGCACGAGATCGCGGCGAGCGACGTGGTCACGGACGCGGCGTACGTGCTCTTCTACAAGCGGCGCACGCTTTCGCCGCACAACGTTCTCGAGTATGCGCTTTAGACCTCTGACAGTCAGAGGTTAGAGTCTGACTTCGTGATTTTTTGGTTGGTTTTGGCTTTCTTCCCCAGTAAGATTTCCGTTTTTATAAAAATCTGTATACTAAAACTACGACGACTCGAGCAACATGCACGCACGATACCTTTTCTTCTTCTTGCGCGTCCGTCAGATTCCGCAGAAGAACTCGGTCGCGATGTCGCTGCGGCTCGCGGCGTGGCTGTTGCGCGAGCGCGTGAGCTCCTCTTCCAGTCGCTTCATCTTCTGCTGCGTCAGCTTCAGGCGGGAGTTGAGCGCCACGCGCTCCGATGCCAGCCGCTTGATCTCGTCGTTTTGCTATTAGAGGACATACAAAATACAAAGAACACCCGTGAGCAAGCGAGCCAGTCGCGAGTGCTTGCTGATCAAACGTGCTTGTAGAGCTTACTCTCGTGATGGCCTGCATGGACGAGGGCGACGAGGGACGTTGTTGCTGCTTCTCACCCAAGAGAATTTTTTTCAGAGCGACGTTTCCGTGCTGAAGCTGCTTCACTTCTTTCGTAAAGTCTTCAACATCCTCAACTGTGTCTTTGTCTTTCGGCAGAATAGATACTCTACTCTTCTCCTTCTCCGTCTGCAGACAACAAGTGTGAGTTGGTGCGGAGGCTAACATTGGAATGGCGACGCTTTCCTCTGTGCTGCTTTACCTGTAACCCGCGGATGGTGTCGTGCAGTTTCTCGTTCTCAGCGAGTGCTTCATCCAGCTGTGTCTGAATAGCCTGCAGCTGTTCTTGTCCAACACCTTCCCCACTCACACTCACACTTGCAACAGCAGCGCCACCGTCACCTCCAGCGCGAAGGGACGCGAGTTCGTCCTCCAGCTGCTGAATGATGCTTTGCGCCGCGAGCAATGCCAGTTCAATTCCTGCTTTCTCTTGCTCCGAGCTTTTGCTTTTCCGTCTCAGTCGCACGACCTCTTCCGTGCTGTTTGGCGGCGTTTCGATACTCAAACGCCGAATCTCATCATCTTGCTGCTGCTCTCTCGCTTCAAACTCTCTAATGGACTTCAAGTGCTCTGCTTGCAGCTGCTCCTTCTCGTGCTGGAATCGCAGCGCGATCTCGTCTCGCTCCAACTGAAGCTGTTCCAACTGGTACCTCGCATCATCGAGTGCACGCGTTTTCTCGTGCACTCCACGGCGAGCGGCAGTTAGAGCAGAGCGAAGCTCACTCAGCTCCGATTCGTCATTGTGACTGACTTGCAGCTGCGACTTCACGTCCTCCAACGCGTGATTCTTCACATCAATCTCGCTCTGCGCACTTGCGAGTGAAGATCGAAGCGTTTCCAACTCCAATCGATTCGCATGCAACTTGTTGTTTGCCTCATCGAGCACGTGCTCTTTGGATTCAATGTCTTGCTGGGCATTCGTTAGCTCAAACCGCAGAGTTTCCAGCTCGGTCTTCAAAGTCTTCAGCTGTGATGTTGCCTCCTCTAACGCTCGATCTTTTGCGTCAATTCCCGCTTGAGAAGCCACCAGCGTCGACTTGAATGATTCAAGTTCATGCTTGCACGCAGCCAACTGCGATGTTGTGTCTTCTAAAACACGATCATTCGTGCCGGCAGCTTGCTCAAACGCCGCGAGACTCGATCGTAATGACTCCAGCTCGCGCGTGCTTGCATCAAGCTGCGTCTTCACGTCTTCCAAGGCGCGGTCTTTATCGCCAACATCCTGTTGAGCAGATGCGACCATTGCTCGCAGCTTGTCCAAATCTTCGTACTCGTTTTGGGAGGCATTTAATTTGCTGTTCGCCTCCTTCAACGCATGACCTTTTTCAGCAACGCTCTTCTGAGCATCCGCTAGCGCAGATTGAAATGTCTCCACTTCCAGCTTGAGTTTCGCGACAGTCGATTCAAGTTCCGCTTGCTTGACTTCCTCTTCCGAAGCGAGGTTGCGCAGCTGCTGTAGCTGAAACTCAGCAAACTTGGTTGCTGCGCTAGAGGTCTCGAGTTCATCTTGCGTCGCCAACAGATCTTTCTCCAGACGCTGCATGATGTCTTGATATTGATCCAGTTTTCGTTCGAGCTTCATGCTCACAGCGTGGGCTCGACGAATTTCGCGGTAGGTCTCACTAACTTCGCCATCCTCAGAGTTGTCAACTTCGTTGTCGTCTGCTGGGAAATCGCGAGTTTCACGGTCATCGCCATCTTCTTCGCCGCCAGACGCGTAGGATACGGAGTTGTCCTCTGTGAACGAGGACCCAGACCCTGGACTTGGAGGACTCGAGAGTATCGGTCGCTTTTCTTGCAGAACGTCCGACATCTCGTCGAACAGAGACCGGTACACATTCAGCAGCTCCATGAGTTCTTCACTGTGGCTTTGAGCAGCTATGTTCTCGGGTGAGGCGACCGAGTATCCTGTGGCATCAGCATTTCCATGCTTCCTCTCTTCCTCAACCAGCGCTTTCCACTCCAACAGCTCGCACAGCTCCTGTCGCATCAAGTTGTTCTCACGCTCTAGCTCGTTTCCTCGCGCGATTTCTTCATAAATCAGCTTTTCTTCCTCTGGACTTATAAACCGTCCTTCTTGCTGATTCTCCGTCGTCTGCTTGATTCCATATTTCTTCGGCGCTCGCAGATTCGACTTCATTGGCAAGATGGGACGAAGAAAAGAGCTGCCATGTCGAAGTCGGTCAGAAGAAAACGCGATCTCTTTGTGCTCTTCGTACCGACAGATCATTCGATACAGCAGCATCTCCAATCGCTCACAACGAATCTCGACTGGATTGCATTCTTCATGTTCTTCCAGATCGACAGGAGCAGCAGCGCCACTTGCGCGCAAGAGCTTGTCCATCACATCAAGCGCTGGTTCCCATCGATTCTTTTTCACTTCCTGCGGTGGTGGCGGCGGCTGCTCTTGCTGGCGATGGTGGTTCAACGGCGACGAATTAGATCCATCCGGAGATGGCGCCATCGCAGCCGGAACACCCATTCTCAATTGAGTAATTTCTTGACGGAGTCTCTCGATCTCTTGCTTCAAAAGCGGCAGCATCGAGTCCGAATCCTGGTTCTGAATAGCCTTGTTCTTGATATACTTTGCTCGCTGCGCAAACTTCAAAGTCGACAACGTCTCGCTAAAGTACTTTTCTTCTCCTGAAATCGTCGCGACGATCGTCGTGATCGCGTTTCCGCCCAACGAATCCTTCAACAGAAACGTCAACTTCGAGTCACGATAATGGACGTGTCGCTTTTGGCCATTTGACACATCCACCAGCGACATAATGACGTTTCCTAGCGCTGACAGCGACTTGTTGATCTGGGCTGCTTCTTTCAGGCGTTGACCTGCTGCTTTGGTCTGGCGCTGTTTCTCCGAGCCAGCCAGATCCACCAAGTGCAGGTTTGATCGACGAGTAAACATCACCCCGGACCCAGTTCGCTCGGTCTGCACCAACTTGATCGTGAACACTGCGTGCGATCGCGAACTCTCTCGATTCATGTCCGTCGATGCCATGCGCCGATTGCTGGAACCCAGTTGGAGCCACTCGATCGCGTCCGATTCACTCTGGATCGGGACTTCACGAAGCTGCTCAACGTACACTTCTTTGTTGGCATCTTCACGAAGCGACTTTGCTTGCTGAGTCGCGATGGAGCTGTTTTCTTCTAAGAGATCAAAGATCTTTTCGTTGTAAATTTCCAGGTACGAGCATGACAGAGCGTACTCCAACGCGTTTCCTTTCTCCATCGCAACGTGACTCAGGCGACGGAATAAATGAGCGAAAATACGAGGAATCAGCCCACGAAGCGGCGAGACCTGCAGCTCTTGCGCGTCATTCGAGCCGGTGCCACCAAGCATCGTGAATGTTTTACCCGATCCTGTCTGCCCATACGCGAAGATGCAGCCGTTGAAACCGTTGATCGTGTTCTCCACAGCTGTCACGCCAATGTCCAAAAAGATCTGCTCCTGCGAGCTCGTCTCCGTGAACACTTGATCGAACCCAAAGCGCTTCTCCTGCAGTGTTGACGGCGCGAGCGTCACGCCCTTTGCGTCCGGTGCGACATCCAGACAGCGCCGCGAAAGAGCCTGTTGTTGTTGCTGCTTCTGGTCCGCGTCATTTCCTGGATTTGGTGGTCGAATACGCAGCAACACGCGGATGTTGTCATTGTGCGTGGACGGTGACGGCGGGATCAGGGACTCGTACGAGATACTTTCGTCGATGCTACTGATGCTAGTATGGCTGCCAAGCGAGTTTCCTGCGGCGGCGTACGAAACAGGCGACGGCACTTGAATCGTGAGTTGAGGTCGCTCTTCCTGTGCTGCAGTCGTCTGGTTCGAGCGCTGTGGCGCCGTGGGAGTGGAAAAGGAGCGCGCAAAGCGCGGAGGCAGCAGCGACGATGATGACGACGAGGAGTCTCCACCTACTGCTCCAGCTTGCTGAATCTTGCTCTGTGCATACGGCTGTGGTGGAAGTAAACTGGAACCCGCGACTGCCGCAGCGATTCTCCCTGGCGGTTGAATGAACGACGTGCTTCTCGAAATTCCACTGCCACCGTTCACTTTACGCTGCCCCAATCCAGGGATCCTACAGGTAGCAGTAGCACACACATGCAAAGTGTCCAAGCGATGCACACATAATAACGACATGCATGCATTTGACGTCCACAGCCACATACATACATTCACACATGCACATGGACAAAAACAAACATTACAAAAAAGTAAATACACACACATTGACAGCCACAGTACAGGTCGCTCAGCAGCGACAATCATCAGCAGCAGCGAGCGCTACGAAAACGCACGCACCTGGACGAATTCACAGTGGGGATCGGCATGCTGTATTCTTCTTCTTCTTCTTCTTCGCAGATAGTCAATGAACGCTCTCACACTTGCGCTGCCTGGCTGCTTCTTGAACGGCTCTGTTTGTGGTTTATGCGGCGCGCGAGTCTCCCTCCAGCTTCGCATCCACGTCGGCGCCACCACTCGTAAAATTTGCGAGAGAGCAGAGAGAAGAGCGTCGCGCGATAGAGAACGAAAGAAGCTTCTTCCTTTTCTCTCCCTTCTTTTCTTAATAATGTGCCGCCCGCCCGCCACTTTCACACGCTTTGCGGCGGCCTTAGTACGTTGGCTGCTTTGGACGCGCGCAACACGTTTCTGGGGAAGGAAAGAAAGAGAGAAAGCGGGAATGATGGTAGCGGAAACTGACTGGAATTCAGTATGGAGGGGGCACTATTTCCGTCCAGTCACTTTTTCGTTCTTTCTTTTTTGCACGCCCGCCCTTTCAGCTGCGCACTTCGGTTTGTTGAACCAGTGCATTTTGGCGATGTGTGTGTGTCAAATGCGAACCGTGTGAGTTGATCGATGTGATGTTGCTGGTGTGTGACTACGCTACGAGCGCTGGCCTTGTGCGCGAGCGGCTGTGTGAACGCATGATTATCGCTCCATGTACCCGACAAATCATATGGGGAACGCAGCAGCTTACACCATGTTGTTTGGGGACTTTTGCCATCACCAAGCAAGCCGAGAAACCTCCCTCTATCAATTATTAGAGGTGCTCTTACTTTGACTTTCTATCGAAAACGCTATAAATCAGATATTGGATCACATGGGATATTGCAACACAGAGATAGCACCTGCACCTTCAAACCGCAGCTGACGGCTCGAAAATGACCAACTCCGAAATCAAAAGCTGCTCCACAATGAAATGGATGGGGAATGAACAGCAGGACATGGATACATTCATTCAGAGGCGCGCTGTGTGACAGCACAAGCACTTCAACCGGCGGGTGCAGTATTCAGTTTTCCCTTTTATTATCTTTTTAAACAGAGCAGAGCAGTCGCCCCACACACGCGCGCGCAAGAGGTCTTCTCGTCCTTCTCGTCCTAAAAAGCTAGCAGCACCAGTCGCACCCAGTTGCAGTCTTCGTTCCCTCCGTTGGTTCACGTGCGCGCGTGTCGCCTTCAAAGTATCGTCTTCAGCTCCATTCACGTCGCCGTCAGCATCACCACACGACAGGAAGTCAGCCACTCAAAGCGCAGTAAGCCACGTCAAGATCTGATCAACGCCAACGTCACGCGCGTCCAGTTTCTGTCTGCTTCTTCTTCTCATCTCTGCGAGTCGACTTGATTTGGGAAAAAAGGGGGCGACAAATAACCAGTATCTAAAGGAATTGAGCCATCCAACGGAAACCGTCGGCATAGCCCATTCGGCGGACCACCGAGCACATGTACAATTCGATCGGACGAATACTGGCGTCCTTGTCGCCGCGAGCCTCCTTGCCGTACGTCTCGTACAAGCCCAGCGCGCTGCGCAGCTCGTCTTCCGAGGCGGCGCGTGGCACGTCGATCTTGTTGCCGAGCACCAAGAATGGCACGTTCGCAAGCTCGTCGTAGCCCAGGAGCGTGTCCAGCTCACGCTTCGACTCTGGGAAACGTTCGCGGTCGAGCGCGTCCACGACGAACACAACACCGTCGACGGTCGCGAAGTAATCTCTCCACAATCGGCGAGCGGTCTCGTGACCGCCGAGGTCGAATGTGCGAAGGCGAAGCTTGCCGATGATCAGCTCCTCAGAGTCTGCAGTTCACAAACGAGAGGCAGAGTCGCATTACGTCAGCATAACGCCACCCTCTGCACACCATCGCTGCCATACAACCGCGCGCGGCGTTTTACACCACAATCATAGTAGAACTTACTTGGGTGAAGAGTTGGTTCGTGGACAGCGACGCGGTCGTCCTTGAGCATGTGCAAAAGCGTGGTCTTGCCGGCGTTGTCAAGACCGAGGAAGAGGATCTTGGCGTTCTTGTGGTACAGACCTGTCATAAGATAAATGCACATGCACACCCGTATGAGCTCTCTCGCCATTCACTCGTCCAACCGTGTGTACGAGGTACAGAGAAGAAAGTAGAGGAACAAGGCGCATGCGATCGCTCTGCTTTTCGCGCACATCTCACTCGCATATGCGATGGCTGCCATTCTACCTATCAAAGCGCACACACGTACCAAGGTATCCGAGCACACCGTAGAACCAGTCGAAGATGAACATGCTTGCAAGAAGGGGGGGGGGATGAAGGAGGAGGGGGAATGAAGCGAAGGCTACGCGGAGGACGGCGGCGGCTTCCTTTGGGTGTTTGCTTTTGCCTGCGGAAGGAGAGTGAATATGGAGAGCTCCCGTTTTGCTTTTTCTTTCTTTCGCTTGCTCGCTCCTGGCCCCAGACAGACGAAGAAAAACCACCACGCCGACGCGGCATGAGAGGATCGAAGTTTCGATCCGCAGTAAACTATAGGTATTTTACATGTTTGGGAAATTGTGTTGTTGCATTTTGAGCCAAGTAATATAAATTACACGCACATGGATACTTTATGTGTATTTTACACTTTGTGAGGAGAAGATAAAAGCGGGTAAAAGTTTTGTGTGAGGAGGGGAGGGAAAAAGCATGCGAGAGAGAAAGGGGGCGACAACTATTTTTAGCCAATTGTGGGCGATGTCGTGGTTACCGTGAACCCGCCACGCAATTTTTGACTGGAAATGAAAAAGTCGATTCGCGAAATCCACGAAACAACCTTTGATTGGGTAAAAATGAAGGACTAGTCGAGAAATCGATTCAAAAATGATTTGCGGTTAATTTTGGGTAAGAAATGAAGGATTAATCGTGGCACCAATTCAAAAATGAGTTGCGTTTATCTTTCTAAACTTGGCTTTAGCAACATTTCATTTTAATGACCAAAAATGCGCATCTGTCCCTCACATTCTAATGCTTGTAACCAACAAGCCAGCCAAAATTAGAAATTGAAACCCAAATCGATTACCCTATACCCAGCAATTTGAATTGCGACAGCTCTGCTATTGTTTTGTATGGGACCACACCCAATTCATCCCTTTATTAACAAGGCTGCAACGACGATTTCGAACCCGTTTAAAAATAATATTTTTTTCCGTTTGATTATCGGCAAGCAAGAAATAATCAGTCCGCAAGGCTGTCAAGTCGTCAGAGCAAGCAGCCAAGCAAGCAGGATGCGACGACGCGGCGTGGGCATCGGCGCGGTGCGTAAGAAGCAGGAACAGGCCAAGCAGTTCAATGAGGTGGGTGACCAGCTCGCTGAGTCGCAGATGGCGCACGTGACCTCGCAGCTGGAGCTCTTCAAGACCAACCTCGAGCAGTTCGCGATCAAGTACAAGAACAACATCAAGAAAGATCCCGAGTTCCGCAAGATGTTCCAGATCATGTGCGCGCGCATCGGCGTGGACCCGCTCGCGTCCAAGAAAGGTTTCTGGTCCGAGCTGCTGGACGTGGGCGATTTCTACTACGAGCTCGCGGTGCAGATCATCGAAGTGTGCATCATCACAAGGTGCGCGTCCTTGTGTATGTTTGCCTGGTTGAGCATCCCAGCTCCACTGTTAGATCTTGTATCCATGTGCAAGAACAGCAACGCTACCGCCATGAGCTATTTGGAACTGTTTGGAAGGTGCTCTTGCTCGATGTTCTGTATGAAATCTGTCGCTGACCATCGTCGTTCTGGATGCACAGACCAAAGAATGGCGGGCTGATCGGAATGAGTGATTTGCTGCGACTGCTAGCAAAGAAGCGAAACACAACGATGCAGGTACGCTTGAGTGATCTGGGCGAGGCTATGAGATGGTAATTACGCATGCTGGGTACTTTCATTTAATTAAAGTGTGTGTGTGTGTCCGTGCTCCATGATAACAGAAAATCACGGATGATGATGTGAAACGTGCGGTGAAGAAGCTCAGCGTCCTGGGAGAAGGCTTCCAGCTGATCGAAATGGAAGAGCGAACGATGGTGCGTGCAGCTATCTTGCTAAATACTATTTGGTTTACCAATAGATGCTAATCTGCATGTCGTCACGAATGTGTGCTTGTGTCTTCAGGTCGTCACTGTGCCGATCGTGCTGAGTCAGGACCACGCGACCATTCTCTCGCTGGCGCAGAGCACTGGCGGCATGGTGACCACCGGCATTTTGGCGAGAGAGCTGAACTGGGACAAGAAGCGCAGCATGCTGGCGCTGAACGTGCTGCTGCGCGAAGGCATGACGTGGGTCGACGAACAGGTAAAGAAACCAAGCTCTGCGTTGTTCATTATTAGACCACGCATGCATTTCACTCACGCTTGTGTTGTATCTGTTGCTTCGCCTGCCATAGACGAACGAGCCTTCGTACTTCTTCCCGAGTATCACTCTGTCCGGCACCTACACGTAAAGATTGTTAACAGTAAATGTAATCAGACGACCGGAGTCGTCATGTACGAGATCGACTGCATCCATTTTGCTCGCAATTTTTTCAATATCGTACTTAACCGAACTTCATCAAGCGTTGCCAGAATTGCTTATGAACAAGCAACACACAGACACACGAAATGGGGAAAGCCAAGTTCATGTGCGAGTACTGCCAGAAAGCGTTCGACGACTCGCAGGAAGCGCGTCGGCGGCACTTCCAGGGGCGCAACCACAAGGCCAACGTCAAGCTCTGGTACGACAGCTTCGCAGGTGCGTCATAAACACTCAATCCATTTGCAGCAGAGCCACCCGCCGACTCTGCTTCTCCCACTCTCCGTCCCCAACATGCAGCACCCCATTAACGATCGGTTGTCCACCTCTCGTGCACAGATCAAGAGCATCGCGCTGCAGCAGTTACAGCAAGCACACCAGTTGCGTCGTCTTCCTGGGTAGCTGCTCCAATCGCTAGTCATGACAGCGACCAGCCAGCAGCGCCAGTGTTTGACCTGCGCAGCCTTCCGCCGTCGATGATCCCACCGCCGCCGGACGCGTTCCTGTACAGACGCGCTGACTGGGGATAGATAGAAGAAGATGAAAGAATGACGACGCATGAGCACTCGCAACATACACAGACACATGCTTTTTGAAGGGTAAAAATTAAACCATATTTTGTTTGAGCAATCTAGAACGGGGTTTTTGTGCTTGCATGAGGAAGCAGCTACACCTATTTATTACGCGAGCGGGGAGGAAAAAGAGAGATAGAGAGAGAGGGCTTCGATAGCGAGGGGGTGACTAGCGAGTGCAGCTTTCTCGACGAGGTCCTTGCAGCGAGCAATCGGATTCTCTGCTGGCCAAACGAATGGATGCACGCTCTGCACTGACACCCTACGCCTTTCATTTACTCGAATCACCGCAGCACAGCAAGCCAGGCAGCCAGTCGCCGGCGGCGAGCACCAATCGGACAGCGCGACACAGACACACAATACAGCTTTTCATTCGTTTTCTTCATTCTTCATTCTCCTTCTTCTATCCGCCACGGATCCACGGGTGCATCGCGATTTGCTCGACTGTCAGACGGCGTGACGGGTCGTCCACGATCAGCATCTTCATCATGAGGTCGCGCACGCTCGGCGAGACGTGGTGCATGCCCCACGAGTCGAGCATGTCGCTCATGCGGCCCTTCGCGATCATTTGGAAGCGCGGGTCCGCGTCGTCCGGTCGCTCAAACGGCGGCGCGCCCGTGACCATGATGAACAGCATCACGCCCGTCGACCAGATATCCGCCGAGAAGCCATTGAACGGCACTTGATTCCGGTAAATCTGAATATTGAGCAACATGAAAAGAGAGAATCGGGTGAGTGTAAAAGCTTGCGTGGATAATCCATCCATCCATCCATCCATCCATCCATCCATCCAATGCAGAAGAAGCGAAACGTTAAGTACCTCTGGCGGCATGTAGAAGATCTTGCCGACGGCGCCAGCTGGCGGCAGCGAGTACGTCATGCCGTGCGAGTCCACTGGAATGCCAATCGAGAGCCCAAAGTCGATAATCTGTAAAGAACACAGCGCGGCGACGTTAGACATCATGCAATCAGCCAGTTATGCTCTCTCACTCTTTCTGTCTCTCTCTTCTTCTTACCTTGGAGATGTCGCCGTCGAGCAGCACGTTCTCTAGCGACATGTCTCGGTGGCAAATGTATCGGCTCTGCAGGTACGACAAGCCCGCGAGCACCTGCGTGAACCAGTGGCGGCACTCGCGCTCGTCCATCGCGCCGCCGCTCTCGACGACCGAGAACAACTCGCCGCCGTTACAGAATGGGAGCACTGCGTAGATGAAGTCCGGGTCGTGTAAGCACTCAATCTGGAGGAGAGGAGCATTAAAACAAACACACATTGTTAGCTTCACACATTATGACGCCACTTGCGCTATCAAAAATGCGCACATTCTCGCGAACGTACCAGCGTCAATACGTTCTCGTGACCCGGGTGCGAAAGGTACTGCTGTGCTGCGAGCTCGACCAGCGGGTTTTCTTGCAGGTTGCCTTCTTCTATGATCGCCTGCACAAGCACATAACGTCATCAATAACAGTCAGCATATAACCTACACATCCATTGCGATCGCAAACCCAATAACAATGCACAAATCGATAACAACGTACCTTGCTCATGACTTTGATCGCGACTTCAAAGTTCGTTCGCAGGAACGTGCCGTGCGCAGTCATGTGCAGGCGCACGGCGTGCTTGACCTTGCCGTAGATGCACTTGCGCAGCGTGCGCACGAACTCGTACACGTGGCCCGAGCCGGAGAAGAGGCAGAGCACGACGCCGACACCTTCGATCTGGCAGCGACGCAGCTCCGCGTTCATGAAGTGCACTTCCTGCGGGATCGGCGAGCAGAGTCCATTGTGGTCGTACTGCTCCGAGCCCGTGCGGAAGACGTCGTCCGAGGCACTGATGCCGAGCGCCTGCAGCTGCTTCTGTAGCTCTTCCGAGACGCCCTCTTGCTGCATGATGATCCGCTAGTGGCGATTGCTTATCGATGGGTGGATGGTGGATGGCTTGCTTGGTAATGCGTGGGCGATCGCCGCTCAAAGGGATGAATGAGTGACTGCGAGGAGCTCCACTGGACAGGGAGGGGGAGAGAGAAAAGCAGAGAAGCCAAAAAAAAGAGAACGCGGAAAATAGAACCACGCGCTTGGCTCAGAGAGAGATGATTGATTGTCTGTGCGGCTGCGAATCGAGAAATAAAGTGCCAGACAGTGCAACGTCACTCACTCGTAATAAAGATCGACAAACCAGAGAGAGAGAGAGAGATGCATACAAATGTACAAAACAACAGCGGAAACGTACCGAAAGGCAGGCGAGGTGAGGCGTCCGGAAGAGACAGACAAATCGAAGCGCGCTGACGTGATTAACTGAGTTCTTGTAACCTCACAGTCCACGCACAAGTAGCGTAGCAAAGCGGCGCTGGATCTTCCTCCCTCACGCTCTCTCTATACAATAGCGAGACGCCTGCCGACCACTTGACCGACTGAGAGAGCGAGCGCTTGCTTGTGCTTCTCCAGATCCACACGGCGGCCTGTGGCTCTTGAGCTGCTGCTGCGCTGCTGTGGCGTTGTCGCGCGTGCGAAGAAGGGGGGGAACGAACGAGGACGGACGGACGGACGGCGCGCCGCACACAGACACACAACCACACTCAAGCAACACTACCACTGCGAACGATATTCGCGAATAGCTGCTGTTCGCGGAGGGCGTTTGTTGTTGTTTCTGGCTTGGGCCACACTCACTCACTCACTCACTCACCCAGAGAGAAGCTCCTCAAATGGGGGGCGGCGCGGTTTGCTTTGCTTCCTGTTGCGTTTCTGTGGGGAGAAAAGCTCAAAAGCAATCGAGCACAGGCAGACAGGGCGGACGAAAGCAAGGGGGACGTGCCCCCAAAAGTCTAAAATGCCACATGGCAAAAGCACAACTGCACAAACCTCCCCAACTTCATCCCCCCGAAGTTAATAACTTGTCTATTTTAAACAAGATCGTTCCACCGTCCTCCTCCATTACAGTTAATACAGGAGCGTAAAATAATTTGCTTGATACTTAATACTCCCTCCGTATCTATTTAATTGCTACATTTGCCTTAAGAAAACCATCACGATATTCTAATTTTTATTTTACATGTAGTCGGACATAACACGATAATGTCGTGGCAGTAAAACTCCAAACCACCGATTATTTGCTTTCACAGGTAGGATAACATTAGAGTTTTACGAGCAAAACACAACAGTGTTGGGGTTTAAGATGGCCGCTATAGCTGCCAGCGAACATAGCAACACCTAAAAATCGTGTGAATTGGCAAAAATACTCATTTGTTGCGGTGTGACTCCTCCTCATAGTATTAGGTGGCCGCCCTGTCACTCACACTATAATATTATACAGTCATATGAAAAATTATAGACGCACCCGATTTTTTTCGATTTTCTTTTTCAATTTTTCATTTTTGAAAGCGCTGTTCAAACAGGAGCTTTCATGGCAAAAAAGAAAGAGAACACAGAAAACCACATGCAAAAAG
>JAASFI010000388.1:0-30731 GCA_023333705.1 Globisporangium viniferum
AGACGGCTCAGACTGACCAGCTCATCACGGAGAATATTCCCGTCCCAAATTCTCCTGGCGAAAGTTCTCACAAGCGGAGAAAATTCGCAAAACGTGATAAATTTTCATGGGTGCGGAGACTTTTTACAGCCACAGTATATCACTACGAGATTCCAATTTTCTGAAGAAAAGACTAATTAATTAGAATCATGTGGCCGTTACGTATTATAAATAGGTTCTTGCTAAAAATACCTTGTTAATTTCTTAAGGACAATTTTTTTGTATAGGGATGATACAGTAGATCTTGTCTTAAAAAGAGATTGTATGGTAAAAGCCTCATCAACTTAGCACTTTTGTTGGAATGCGGAGTACAACATGCCAAAACAGGACATCAACCCCGACTTGCTCGACTACACCATGCCTCATGCTGCGATCCGCCACGCTGCATTCCTGCACTACGTGAAGAAGAAGAGCGTGAGTGATGGCTGAAGAGAAACTCTCTATCAAAGCTCATCGTCGAGTTCAGCGACGCTTTTACAGCAGACCCACCGCCGTTGCTTACAAGTCAGATTGTGTCGCTCGAGCATGTTCTCTTTTTCCCTGACCCCAACTCCCGTCCAGAGATCATCACTGGTCGGAAGAAGGCTGCAAAACCTGGATTAGTAGGCTGATCCACGACGAGGGCTCATCTCTCTTGACGCTCACAGGGTATTTCGACAGAGCATTGACCTTTGTGTCTATTTGATCACGAGCAAAGAGATATGTTTGCATATTATTCTGGTTTTGATGGGAATTGCACTCGTTGTTTTGTGCTTGTGTGCTTTGAGCGATAGATCACTATGGCGCTCATCAGAGCGCAGCAGTTGGCTCGACTTTCTTGAATGGAGGGGTCTCCATTCAAGAAATCAACCCGCGCCTCACTTTTCGCCAAACCTGAGCCAAGTTGGTGTTGGGGTCGGCGTCACTCTTGTACAGGGGTTTGGCGGCAGAAAAAGGGACCGATGGCGCGTCTACAAGACTCAGCGTTGACGCAAATCTTGATGCGTAGCTATTCAAGTGTTTACAGTAGTTGATGAGTTTTTACACGTTTTGCCCACTTGGGTCTTTCCATGAAATTTTCTCCGGACCCTGTTCAATGGAGCGCTCTCTTGACGTTTGTATGGAATGTATGGAGTGAACAGGATCGCAGAAAAACGAAAGGTTACGCCACTTTTTCTGCGATCCTGTTCACTCCATACATTCCATACAAACGTCAAGAGAGCGCTCCATTGAACAGGGTCCGGAGAATGTGATTGAATAGGAATGTTCAAATAGTGAAATTGCCGGGGCTTCGTTTTAAGAGGAGGAAATCAGGGTTTTAGAGCTGGTGTAACTCAAATTTATGTTTATAGTGACAAAAACCTTAAAAATCGTAAAATTAGGAGTCATTTTTGAAGTCGGTGTGTAACGTAACCTGCCATCTCTGCTTTTAGGGATAAAGTACTGGCAAGCAATGCCCACACAACCGCCGCTTTTTTTTCATTTTGGCAATTGCAATTTGCAATTTTTTAACAAAAAGCAAAGAAAGAAGCTCAAGCAAAGAACGAACGCGCCGCCGAGTCCCTCAAGAGACGCCGCGCGCCCCCACATCACAAGCAGAAGAGAGAGAGAGAGACAACAAGCAGCATGGGCAAGACGCCAGAGAAACGTACGTGTCCACGTGTATGTGTGTGTACTGGTACTGTACGGCGAAGCTGTGTATCTATATGCGGTCGAATATGCGCCAAGAGTGTTGCCTGCGACGTGGGGCGGGCAACGACGCTGTTTGGATGTATGTGAATGACCACGTGTGTGGTGATGGATGGATGGGTTGAGCTTTGCGTTGTGTTAACTGTAGTGGATACTAACTGGTATGCTCTTGTGGTGGTTGGTGATGGTGGCGTTTGTGTGTGTGTGTGTTGCTTGTAGCGTACTCGTCATCGAACAGTGTGCTCGCGATGGGCATGCGCTACCGACGCAAGGTGCCAGTCATTCGGGACAGCGAGAACAGCAACTTGATGAACAAAGAGGCGGTCATTGCGCCAGCAGAAGCGCCAGTGGCGGCTTCGACTGGTGTGGTGTCGATGACGAAGCAGGAGAAGCTCAAGCAGAAGCAGCAGCAGCGCCGAAAGGCTGTTCGCGAAAGCAGTAGCAACCAGGAAGCAGATGTGGTGGATCTTGCAAAGCCGCAGCATGGTGCTGTCGTTGTTACCAGCAAAGTGGAGCCTGTAGAGAATGATAATCAAGCGGAGCAGCGTCGTGAAGCGAGCGCTTCGAAGGATGTGGTCGTTAGCAGCAATCAGCCGCAGGAGGATGGAGGATCGAGTCCCGTGCGCGACGGACCGTCGTACACGCGCAAAAAGAAGCACAAGCCCGCCGTCTTGAATCAGGAGGCGTCTGTCAACAGCATCAGCAAGAAGAAGGTATTCCGTGCGACTCGTGGTAAGGAATCGCTGGCGCAGACGCCTTCGGAGGTCATCGAGGTTGCACCGGAGTCTCCTGTCACCGCGGAGCCGCCGGTTGTGGAGATTGCAGTCAGCGAGAAGCAGCAGCAGACTCTGGAGCCAGCAGTCGATGACACAGCCGTAGCTGCGGTGATACCAGTGGTGTCACCAAAAGCGAAGCGACAAAAGAAGAAGAAGAACAAACGCAATGTTGTGCAGGACGAGCGAGTAGAGGTAGCAGAGAGCGACAAATCTTCGGAGAAGTCGGATGCGCTGCCGACAGAATCTGTAGCTGCCTCTGCAGCTGTTGTTGCCACGAACGCTCCTGTGCAAGAACCCCCATCAATGCAGATCGAGCAGCAACCGCGACCGCGAAAAGATAGCACGCCTGAACTTCGTCGTCACAAGCAAGTCAACAACAAGAAAGGGAACAACCCGAGTCTGATGAAGCAGCTGCTCTGGAAAGTCAAGCCGATTCAGCCAAAGCCAGCTACTACTTTGGAAACACCAGCAGCGACTCAGGAGGTGGTTGAGCAGACCGAGCTATCGCAGATCAACGAGGAAGAGGACGAAGAGATCGCGTACGCAGCAGAAGAGCGGCATTCGCTGAAGCTCCACGCCAGTTCGATGACAAAATCGATGAACCCCTGTGTAGTGGAGTCGTCGAGTCAGGAAACCCAGTCCGGATCTGAAGACGAGTCCTCGTTTATCCAGTACGGTCTGTCGCCGAGTGAGGAATCGCACGAGGCAGCGTATGGTATGGGCTCGGGGCTTGATCTGCTCGACAGTTTCTTCCCCACACCGCTGTCGCTGGATGCCATGGAAAGCGTGAAGCTGCGCACTCCAAGTGTTCAAGTTCACGAGATTCTGCTGGAGGACTTTGTGTTTAGCCCCGCGGAGCTGTTTATCGTGAAAGGCGACCTCGTGGCGTGGCGCGTCAGCAAGCAGACCCTGGGGATGGTAGAGCACTCGCTGGATGCGACTTTGTTCGACACGACGGGAAACCACGTGCGCAAGACGTCGACGTCGCTGCTCGGACCTGGAAGCGGGTTCGCGTGGCGCTTTGATGTCGCAGGTCGTGTCGATATCGAGTGTTCGGTGTACAAATCACAGTGCGTTGTGCATATCAGTGAAGATCGTGACGCAAAGCAGCAAGCAGGCGATGTGAGTGCGACGACGAAACCTGTGTCAATGACAACTAGTGCTCAGCGTCGAAAAAAGAAGGCGATGGCGAAAGCCAAGCGTACGGCGAAGGCTATCGCACTTGCTTCGCAGCCCGAGGTGGATGGTGGTGAAGAGCTCGAGACGCGGTCCGATAACTCGGAGCCGGTCGTTGTTTTCCACCCTGCGAAGGACCTGACGCGCGTACCAGAGATGGATGTCGGTGTGTGTCGTGCGGTCTTGTCGCAGCTGGAAGAGGTGAAAGCAGCCGCCGAGGCGTCGTTCATCGTGGTTGGCGACATTCCGTGTCCTGTGGTCGGAGAGACTGAAGGCGACGAGAGTGCGGAGCCGGAAAGCAGAGCTGACGATGTTGAAGACAACGAGATCACTACTGAGACCGACGAAGTTGTCGACTTTCAACAGCGAATCATCGCGATGCTGCAGAAATCGGAAGCGTCCCAAATGCACCAGCGAAGCAGCTTCTTTGTGGAAGGTCCGAGTTTCAACGCTGGCGGCGCGTACGACTTTTTCAAGCGACGTAAGTGATTTGTATGGGTTTCTAATTCGGTGGGTAGGAAATTGTGTTTTGACTGACATCCATGTTCTATCTCTAATGTTCTTGTTGTCAGGTTTTGCGCAAGTGCAATCTGCTGATGCGCCGGCGGTGGTGTACTCGCTTTGCCCAGAACGCCAAGCGAGCGCCGGACTGGAGCTCTCGGATCTACTGAAAGTGTTGGTGGCGGACAAAGAGTGAAACGCGTGATCGAGTGTGCATGCTTATAGCAATGACTGCATCTGTTGAGCCCTCTGCGAGCGGTGGTGTCGGATATGAGCCTAAACAAGAGAAGAGAGAAGCGAGCGAGCAACCGAGCCAAGTCCAGCGAAGGAGGTCTGGAGGTCTCCCAGTTTCGGAGTAGGTTGGTGGACACTTGCTCTTGTTTAGCCACCCAATTGTATCATACTTCCCCCCCCCTAACTTGAAAAAAAAGACAAGGAGCAAGAAAGAAGAAAAATCACATAACCTCTGCTGTGCACGTGTGCTGCTCTCTATTCCGACTACTCTGGAGCGTATCTTGTCTTCTGATACCGACCTACTCGTCCTAACTATTCCTCTCTCTGTCTACCCTGACTACCTCTCTCTGTTGTTGTCTTTGGAAACGATCAGCCTACCACCAATGGTGCCTCTCGCCTCCCTAATAATTACTTTTGCCACTGAAAAAAGACCACTAACTTACCACTACGAAATCAAAAATCTGCTACTGCTTTCCTATTCTAACTACTTATTTACTGTGCCTTCCTCACATGAACTCCATGCTGTCGCGAGGCGTGTTGATAGCGTCGTACGCGCCGGATCGCGGGATGCCCGTGACTGTCGCCGACTCGAGTTCCCGCAGCGAGTCGCTGCGCTGCGGCGACTTCCGTCTCAGGATGACCGCGCCGACGACTACCGCGACGGCCATGATCGCGCCGACCACGATGAACACGAGCGTGTTGTCGTTCACCGAGCCCGAGAGAATACTTGTCGAGCTCGATGTTGGCTGGCTGGTTGGGATTGCAACTGAGTCGCCGTCCGATTGCCGGTACACCGTCGGGTTCGGCGTATCCTCAATGATCGGCGCCAAGGTCGCAAAGTCGTTCCTCGCTTCGTCCTCTCGCTGGAGCGTCGCGGGGTCCTGTGTCACTGGGATCCCAGCTTCGGGACTCAGGTCTGCGTCCGAGTTGACCTCCGACGGCGTTGGAGACCGCGCCATGGAGCCACTCTGAGAGCCACCACCACCTACACCGTCTCCTCCCACATCACCCGATGGGAATGAACCTGACTGCGAGCCCTGATTCGGGCTCGGACTTTGTGCTGGAGGAGGAGACGGCGTCGCTGGACTCGGACTCGGACTCAACGGGGTGTTGGTGATTGGAGTCGGTGTGCTGTCGTTGTTGTTGGGAGACGGAGTGGGTGTTGGTCCGCTTGATGACGGAGTGACACTCTCCGGTAGGTTTCCTGCCTCCAGCTCCTTTGTCACAGTCTCCGGTGTCGGCACCGGCGTCGGCGTTGGGTCCAACAGTCTCGAAACATTCGGCGTGGGCACGGAACTCGGCGCTGTTGTCGTAGCCGCTGGTGCTGGTGCTGGTGCTGGGATAAGCACTGGTGCCGTAGTTGTAGCTGCAGGCTCTGGCGCTAGACTTGGCTCTGGGCTCGGTGCCGTAGTTGTAGCCGCTGGTTCTGGAGTTGAAGTGGGCTCCGGAATAGGTGCTACTGTTGTAGCTTCCGGCGCAGGTGTTGAACTTGGCGCTGCTGTTGTAACCTCCGGCGCAGGTGTTGGACTTGGTTCCGAACTCGAGGCAGTTGTGGTAGCACCTGGAACCGGTGTTGATGTGGGTTCCTCCTGGATCGTACTTGAAGCTGGTGCTGTCGCCTCCAGTGCTGTTGTTGGTGTTGGCGCCGCTGTAGTAGCCTCCGGTGCCGGTGTTGAAGTTGGCTCCGGACTCGGTACTGCTGTGGTAGACACTGGTTCTGGCACTGAACTCGGCGCTTCTGTAGTTGGCTCTGTATTCGGTGCTTCTGTCGCTACCTCTGCGGTTGGAGTTGGCCCCGTTGTTGTAGACACTGGTTCTGGCGTAGGACTGGGCACTGGACTCGGCTCTATCGTTGTCACTTCAGGTGCGGGTGTAGGACTCGGTTCTGGTGCTGCTGCTGTGGTGATAGCTGCTGGCGTGTACCAGTCTGGAGACGGGAGACACTGCGGTGAACTACTGTCGAGACTCACGCAGCCAATCGCTCCGGTACTGAGCACCGCGCAGCAACTGCCGCTCGCAAGCGGCGAGCCCCCTGTGATCGCGCTCTGCCCTGCCATGGGACACGCAAAGTGCGCAACGCCGTCCTGCTTCCCGGAACACGGCTGCTGGCTCACGCAGAACACGCCGGCTTTGCCCAGCACCGCCACGCCATTCAGCCCCAGCTCTTCGCAGGTTGCCGAGACGGTCTCGTTGTCGTAGGCTACCCCTGTTGGCGTAGGAGTTGGCTCTGATGACAATGACGATGATGACGACGACAGCTGCGCTTCAACACACGTGATCTGCTGCCACGCGACGCCGACGACGAGCGCCAGGCGCAGCAGCGGACCATAGCCACATGACGTCTTCATTCCTTCCGACTACTGGTAGACAAGTAGACAGTTGAACAGCTACGCTGTTTAAAATAGCTCCTGCACTGCGCTCGCTGGACCTTGAACGCCTGGATAGCAGACAAGAGCTCTGGGCGACCTTGACGCACGCACACGGCAGCTCTCAGCTCTCAGCTCTCAGCTCTCAGCTCTCAGCTCTCAGCTCTCAGCTCTCAGCTCTCAGCTCTCAGCTCTCAGCTCTCAGCACTCAGCACTCAGCGATGATCCTCGTAGCGGTGGTAATGCAACCCACTGGAGTTCAGCGACGTACTGTGCGCACTGTAACGGATCACCGATCTGCCAGTCACCGCTCGCTTTGGCGTTAAGAAAGTGCCTGTGTACTGTGCTGGTATCGACTGGAGCCTGCTGCCTGTCGTCGCGAACCCACGTTCTGTTTCTTTCTTTCGATGTTGATCGAGCGGACGTGCGTGCGTGTTTCTGCTGCTGTCTAGATGACTCGCGGAGCTGCTGGCGTGTCAATGAATGTGGCAACCTCAACGCAGGTTGGCGGCTGCTTGCTCTCTCTATATCGCCTGATGGGCGAGCTGCTGTATGCGTACGTGTGGTGCGCGTTCTGGGCGTCCGTCCGTCTGTCTGTCTTTCCACGTGTGAACCTACACTCCTGTGCTGTCCCTTGTCCCAAGTTACTTCAGCTGATGCTGTACAGTCCAAGACAAACCTCCCCAACTCAATAATGTGCATTGCTACTGATTATTCCAGAGTATCGAGTATGCAAGCACAATAGGGTCTACTATACAGGTGATATTTTGTAATAGGAGGACCTACTATAGCATTTTTTATCAAGAATGGACTGAATATTGACTTTGGGGGGATTGATTTGGGGAGGTTTGTCTGCAGCTCACGTTGAGAATGGAAGAAGTGGGTGGGTGAAAGTGTGGGTGGTTACTTCAGACACGTTTGAGGGACGTAGGGGAAGGGGAAGGGGAAGTGGAGGAGGATGCGCTAAGTATTTTTTTGAAGTGCGCCACTCCAAATCACCTGATTTCTGTTCATTTGTCCTGTCCGAGTCAAGCACTTGAAAATGAACATGCCCGAGTTATTTCAAGCTGATTGATTTCAAAGCCAGAATTATTTCAAGCACGCTTCGATAATGGTGTGACTCGAGAACTTGAATGCCCAAGACTGGAAGAAAAAAGTCAAGCTCCCACAAAGCAAATCATTCACGAAATCACTGCTGCGTGATGTTGAGGGTGTTAAATCATTGTCTCGTGTCAATCAGTGGCCCGCCCAGTTTCTTTTTATCGTAGAAAGTCAAACAAAAGTCGCAAAGGGTTGCATGGTGTATCCCCAATGCTTTGGCCGCCATTTCCACCCAAAAGTGCCTTTTTAGAGCCTTCAGCATACAAAAAGTGAGTCCAACATAACAAGCGGTCTTTTGAGTCTGTGTTTGTCGTCGTGCATTGTGAACCGGGACGATCGGAAAAGAAATGAAGGAGGAGGGGGAATTCGTTTGGGTGGGCGACTTCTGTATCCGCCTATATGTGTGGCTCAGAGTGCATGGCGCATTTTTTTTGCTCCTCCTTCCCACTTTCGAGGTCGGAATAAGTTGGTGTAAAGTTGTTGGCACAAAACTGAGCAATGGCCAAAATTTCCAGCAGCAAATAGAGTTCGGAAATCGCAATGTTACTTCACAACCAGGAGCACAGTGGAACTCCAGCGAGAAACTTGCGTTCCGTAAATCAGCAAAATGAAATGGGCGAGAGAAGCCTTCATGCGCCGACGATTCTTGTGGACGCCAGTGAGGGCAGTGGCAGTGCAAATGCGTTTGCCAAAATGGATGCCAATTCAAAAGGGTGACTTGACTTGGGTGCCGCTTGCATGTTGGGGTGCCAACATGTTCAATGACCATCTTCAAAATCGCGGGTGGATTTTTTCGGCGACTTGCTGAGTGATACAGTAAAATGATGCTGACAGGCAACCCCACACGCTTGTTAAGTCTCTTTGCACCGTACAACATGCATAATCTACACGATACATCTTTTCTTTCATCACGACTAGAAAATGCGGTTCCGTTCAAAGGGGCTGCGAACCTACACAGCGCTATTAGCAGATTCGAGATTATGAACAAGCTGGGCTCACTGATTTGGTTACCTCACACAAATGAAAGCGCATAGGTACCCCAAACATGAGACTGTGTCATTTATACGAGTATTACGGTAGCAGTGTATCAAGTTGACGTGAACGTGACAGCATTCAAGATCCAAAAAGTCACCCACTTTGACCTCGCAGCACATCAGCACTTCGTTTGCTCTTCATAGATCACAGACGTTAGTCGACTCACGACAACCACAGGAACATTCACAGATTTTCAAAAGCGCATTCACTTCACTTAACCATTCTTTATGACTCACAACTCACAATCAACGCTGGGCCAGCCAACCGAGAGTCAACGACTTCCTTCTCAAAATAACTACACGTTACTTAACGAACTCTGTAGAAACACTGCTTCCTTACTCACCATCAGCGTCATATTAATTGCTTCCGACATCACACACGCAGCCAGCCACATCATCCATCCATTGACCTCATTACTTCATGCCGACTCCTAGGCCCTTGGTCCTTACATAGAGTCCTGTCCTGTTCTGAGCTCAGAACCCTCTGGCGGAGGTGATCGTCCGTCGAGGCGAGAGCGTGGGCAGCCCCATGAGCTCGTGCAGTTCCGAGACGAGCGCGTCGTAGCTCTCGGTGCGCTTCGCGAGCACCGGGTCGTTGTTGCGGCCTTTCTGACTACTCCCTCCACTGCTGTTGTTGCTGCTGCTGTTGCTAACATTGCTGGTGGTACTCTGTACCGAGCCTCGTCGGTATCTGTTGCTGCTGCGACCCGTAGCCCTTCGGGCTACTGACGGTGTCCGTCTCGCGCGCGACGCCTCTGTCCGAGACTGGTAGTAATTGAGCTTGCTCGTGGCGTCCTCGAGGGATTTGTGCAGTCCCTGGACCTGGAGCCGCAGCGCCTCGAGGCCGTCCCGGCTCTGCAAGTCTTCTACTTCTTCCTCTTCCTCGTATCCCTCTTCCTCATGCTCTTCTTCATGTACTTCTTCTTCTTGGTCGACGTTGTCATCGTGGTCCTCATCGAAGACCGAGTTGTTGGAGTACCGCAACAGGCTCGACATCCGCGAGCGACGGGTCTCGCCGGCGTCCTGCCTGACCGACGACGACCGTCGCTGGGTCTGCAGCAAGTCGGGACAGATGAGCGAGAAGCTGTCGTTCGTGAGCATGTCAATGTTCACGGTCGACGGGCTTGAGCAGGCGCTGGCTGAGCGCTGGGGTCGTGGAGGCGAACGTGGACGAGAAGCAATTGGAGAAGAAGCAGGTGGCAGTGGTGTTGACACAACCGCTGCTGCTGTTGCTGCTGAAGCCGCAGAGTTTGCCAGTGGGTTCGTGCTGCTGCTGCTCACAAGCAAGTTGCTGTGAAAGCTCGTGAGGTCACTGGAGAAGCTGTCCGCGGCAGGCTCTAAGTCGTTGAACCTCGTGGTCGTCGTGGCTCGGAAAATGTTCTTCTGGAGTCCGCGAATGCAATCCTGGAACTCGCTCAGCGAATCCAAGCTGTCAACGCTGCTCCGCTTATCGTGAGGCTCAGTCTCAACTTGAACCTCAGGCTCCTTAGACTCCTCGAAATCTTCGTCGTCATCCTGGTTCACGCTCAGTAAGTGGGTCATCACCTTGGAAGGGTTGTACACCGACCGCTCGTGTCTGTACGCTGGCGCTGGCGCTCGGCTCTGCATGTCAGCAGGCTGGTACAGCGCGTGCTTGCTGGAGCTGCTGCTTCTCTGAGTACTCTCGCGACCATAGTTGGTCTTGCTGTTATTGTTGTTGTTGGTACTATAGCTGCTCGTGCTGGCGCGTTGCTGAGTCGGCATCACCGGCGCGGCCAGGCGCTTCATGATCGCCGATCCGAAGCGGTCGTCGAACGTGTTCAGGTCGCTGAACGAGTAGCTGCTGCTGTCGCAGCTCGACTGCGAGTCGCGGATGTAGTAGTTGTCGAAGTTGTCGTCCTCGTCCTCGTCGAAGAACTCACTCGCCACGCTCTGACTGAGGTTGTCATTGTTGGTGGTGGTGGTGGTGGTGGTGTTCGTGGCGATATTGTGATGTTGGTACATTGGTTGGCGGTGGTGGACCTGGGGCCCTGGGGCCACCGCCTGCTGAGGGTACTCGCTCGCAATGGAGAAGTTGCTGTCGTCCGAAGAGAACGAGTGCGGCCGAATGGCTCCTGATGATGATGCCATGGCCCCAGAGGCCCCCGAGGCCTTGTCCTCCCCGTCGTTCGTCAGGTTGCTCGAGTTCGTCGAGGTCCTGGACGACAGTGTGCTTCGGATGTGATACACAAACACGTCCTGGTTACCCGACTGGAGTTGCTGGGGTTCCGAGCGCGCCGCGACAACGCAGGCCGTGCAGATCCGGATCAGCGCCGAGCCAAAGTTGGCCACATCCACCTCGCGTGGAGGAGCGCACGCCGAGCAGACCACTTCGCCGCAGTTGCGGCAGTGGTGGCGTCTTCGGATCGAAAATGGTTTCACGCACACCGCGCAGGACTTGCGGTCTTCGTCCGCGACCCACTCGTCCATGTGGATGAACTGCATTTTGCTCAGGCGCCGGCGTTCGAGAAGCACGTCGACGCGGCCGACGGCCTCCACGCGCTTGATCATGAGTCGCTCGAGCGCCGCTTTGTTCGCCGCGCTGTCGCTGCCCAGCAGGCTCATCTGCAGGATCGACGAGACCTGGACGACGTCCCGGCGCTCCGTGGGGAGGATGATGATGCCCGTGCGGTGGAACTCGCCTCGGCGGAGTCCAAAGCCCGCCAACGACGGCACCTCACGCTCGCGCACGATCGATTCCTGGATGCTGAAGCCAAAGATGTCGTCCGAGGTGTTGTTGTTGTTGTTGTTGTTGTTGTCGCCATGGTGCTGGTCGTCGACCTCGCTTTCGTCACGCTGGATGCCCGAGTGCTCGAGGAAGCAGTAGTCGGAGCCCACGGGAAACTTGGGGCTGTTGCGCGCCTTGCCGTCGTCGAACGCCGCCCACTTGATCGTCGTGAACGCCTGCGAGTTCTGCGAGCTCGGCATGATCGTGTGCAGCCCCAAGCCGTCGATGAAGCGGCTGTTGTAGATGAACTTCATCGCCTTGCGGTAGTCCTCGGTCACGGGCGACGCGATGGCTTCGAGTACCTCGCTGATCGTGCCCGAGGTGTAGATCGTCGCGCACACGGCGAGGCACGCGGTCGCGACCGCCGTTCGCGCGAACGGCGGGCCGTAACTCGGCTCTTCCCTCACAAAGTGCGCCTTGGAGAACGCGACCCCTTCGCGGTCGTAGAGCTTCTTCCAGTCGCTGCCGTGCGGCGCGAGCGACCGCCGCAGCGCGATCGCGCTCGCCTCAACCGTGCGCAGGTACTTGGCCTTCTCGTCATTCGAAAGTCGGACTTGCGGGAAAAAGTCCGCCTTGAGCGGGAAATCCATCTTGTTAATCGTCGCGGTTACTGCTTTTCGTTACGATCTGCCGCGGCTCTCTCTCTCTCTTTCTTCGCTGCCTGCCTTTGAGGGTGAAGACTCACTCCGATAGAGACAACAGGAGGGAAACGCGGTAGAGCGACAGCGAACGGCTACGGGATCAAAGACTCGCTACGAGCTCAGATCACAGAGCTCCGAGCGTTGCGAGTGGTTGGGGACGCGAAGAGAAACTTTCAAAATACCGCCCAGAAGGAGTCCTGAGGTCTTGCTGGTGCTGCTGTCGTGGTGGTGGAAGAAGAAGCAAAGGCGAACGGAGTGACGGAGGAATAGGAATGAGCTGCTGAGAAAGAGAGAGAGAGAGGTGAGAGGTCGGAGTCGTCGTCTCTGCGGCGCTTCTACTGGATTGCGCAGTCGTGGTTGTTTTCTTCTTCTTCTTCCACGCGAGCGAGTCAGTCAGTCAGTCGTTTGCGCCAGCGTTCTTTCCATTTCGGCGCCTTCTTCCTTCTTCCTTCTTCCTCCTTCCTTCTTCGTTCGCTCGCTATTATTGGTGTTCTTCGAAAAAAAACCCTCGATGATTTTCTTCTTTATTGAGCGACCGCGTGAGCCAGAATGCAAAACCTACCTCTCTTCCATCCATTTTGTGCAAGCCCAGCATTACATTTTGTATTGCACAGATGCAAAATGGAGACTCGCCGCGCAATGAATGCTGGACTCGTTTGTTGTTGGTGCGATGGAATGTCAGAGAGGATCACCATTCGAAGGATCAGCAACACCGTGGTGGGGACGCTGCTATGGTCGACTGGTCAGTCAGTAAGCCTTGCAAGTCCCTCAAGACGAGAGGAAGAAGTGACTTCACACGTGGAAATGTGCCAACCTCTCATGCGTTAATGATGTCATCGCGAACGGAACATGAACCCACCACCTCAAAAGGGAGGGGAGGGAACTTGAAGTAATGCGTCAAATGAGCTGCTGGGTACTGGGTGTGCGATGTCAACTTGTTGTTCTTCGTCTCCCTTCATGTGTGAATGTATCAGGCTCGGAGGCTGCATTGAAGGACTGAAAAACTACTTTGTGGTCCCGTATCTGGGGTGTGGCTCAAGTATCAATGATGGCCAAGGTGGTCGAGTGTTGAGGGGAAACTACACAACGCAACGTCGTCGAATGGAGTGACGCGAGCGACAGATGAAGGTATCCAAGGGGGTGAATACCTGGTACAATACGTTGTAAGAGATGATGATGAGAAGGATGAGTCTGCAGAGTGCGACCTCGGAACGAAGAGCTGACGTCAACCGAGTCCATTTTTCACATGCGCGCGTAACTCGCAGGTGTAGAAGCTTTGGCCTCGAGCGGCGGCGCGTCGTTCTATCCTTCCGCCATAATAGTCCTTTGCAACGACAAGTGATGATCCTTCAATTGCAAAATGTTCCTCGACGCCGCATGGTGATATGGGCAGCACGAAAGCGTCCAGTTGAAGCCAGAAAGAAGATTTTTCTCTCGAGAAGGCAAACGAAATACGTAAATTTCGATAACTAATAACACTTTTCTTCAAGTTGTCATTGCAGCGCTGCAGCAGGTCTGCTGCAGTCGACCTGAATGGAATTGCAATAGCAAATGAAAACCAAGTCAGCACTTTCGTTTTTGCCTACCCAGAGAAATGCGGAGGCTGGGTGCGCACGTACACTCCGATGCTTCTGGCTTTCTTCTCTTCGAATCGAAGTCTCATTATGACTTGGAATAAGAAAAAGCTTCCAATGCTTTGTTGACGGTTGACATTCGCTTTGCTCTGTCTGCCTTCCACATTTACTTGTACATCAAGCATCAAGCATTCTGAAAGGCGTTCGGCAGCGGGATCACGACAATCGTTCTCCCGAATGACATCAGATGGAGTCCATCAGGCTCGAAAGGAATCAACCGGAGATCTAGCGAAAGTTCAAACATGCGCTTCGAATATGGAAAAGAAGAGGCATCCATGCCACAGGCTTGTTTGTTTGTTGAGACCTCCCTTCTGAGGGTCTCACATTGCGGCACAATATGTATCATCAACACCTTATGTCAGCGATTCCAGCCAGCAGTTTAAACACGACTCAAAGCTTTCAATAGACATGTAGTACCTAGGGGCAATCAATCAACCAGCACCACCCATTCCTTCCCAGTGGAGTTCTTCAACTTGGAGAGCCAGCCATCTATCTGCTGACTCACAGTCAGCAAGTGTCCTCTTCAGATGGTCGATCCTTGGATCGCCCCAAAACAACGCAAAGGCGTGCAAGTAGCACGTTTAATTTCGGGTATTTAGCACGTTTAATTTTGGGTATTTAGTTTACATGTTAAAAAAGCAAGTTTTGAAACCCAAATATGAAAGACGTGTTTCAAGATTTTGAAAAACAGGTTCAGGCTTGAAGTCCGATACTAAAGTTTAAACCATAATCCAGTGTAACCTTTGCTTTTTTGGTAACCTTGCACTCGGTTACGAAAGACCGGTCCAATTCTCGAATTGGACCGGTGGACGCCAAAGTCGAGCTCAAGCACAAGCTCATCAATTCCATCACGATGCTCCGCCGCTGCGTCACCGCGAGTCGCTCCTTGCGCCGTTCCGCGTCTCTGGGCGTGCGCTGCAGCAGCAGTAGCACCGCCATCACCTCTAGCACCGCCATCACCTCAAGCACCGTCCAGTCCCCTCACAGCAGCAACGCCAGCGAGTTTGCGTTCGAGTCGCTGATCGCGGCGCCAGCGACCACGGAGCAGGTGTCGCTGCGCCTGCAGCAGTACTTTGACAACAAGGACCTGAATGCCGTGTCCTCGGCGCTGCGCCACCAGATCGTGCACTCGGGCGAGTTTGTGCACAAGCTGCGTCCGCTGCTGCAGTGGGCATTCCAGAAGCTGCCCGTGAGAGCCGAGAGTGCTAGCGAAAGTGGCGATGAAGGAGAAGGGTCCCCAGTCTCAGGTCAACCGAGTTCTTCCCGAGACGCGGTCGGCGCGATCTTCATGATGATGACGCCGTGGACCAACATCGCCAAGGACAAGATGTGGCGCAACTTTTACATCCGCCAGTTCTTCCTCTCGCGCGCGCCGCTGGCCGCGTTCCTGGCCGTGTACGAGATCCACGAGTCCGTGCTCTCGGAGACCCGCCAGAGCGAGAAAGAGGCCGCGTTCCTGGCATCCGACCTCGTGCAGGAGTTCTGCGCGCGTGGACGGTTCGTCGAAGCGATCGGCGCGTACGCGCAGCTGCCGCTGACCGACAAGGCGCGACGAGACATCGTGGGCGTCGTGCAGGACCACGAGCAGTACGCGAGCCTCGTGCACGTGTACCGCGCGCACCGAGCGCTCGACCCACCGGCGGGACCGCTCGACCCGTTCCCGCTGCTGAACGCGCTCAACGTCCTCAAGCGCCACGACGAGCTCTACCGCGAGTTCCAGAAGCTCTCGCCGCAGGAGCAGAGCCGCGCAGACATCCAGCAGCTTGTCGGGTAAGATGAAGAACAATGGACAGTTTCGATTGAAAAGGCTTTCTCTTATGTGCCTTACACATGCGAGGGGTGGTCTGATCTGAATGATATGAGGATTTGAAGGGGTGCATGTACATAGTGTAGAAGCTGGGGACGACTGAGGCGCGTGCATGCCGATCCATTTCAATTCGTTGCGAGTCAATCAGACAAGAGATACAGTAGTCAGAGCTCTTCAGTGCTGATGGAGGAGGACCTATCTTCCTCAGGTGGTATCTCTATGCACAAAGGGGATCCAGAAGAGAGCATTGAGAGCATTGCAATCACGACAGTAAACAAAAAAGTTGACTTGCATAGAGATTATTCGCCAACACTTTTCTTCATACACGCGTAAACCATTTTTGCCAGGGACGACATTGAACCAACAAGGATGAGGATCATGCAAAAAGCGAATATATACACAAAGAACTAACAGATACCGACTGGAAATTGTAAATGAGAAATGAAGAATCACCTGCTCAGGTGTTGTCAAAAATGGTGCGTGGGCTGCATGGGGCTGCTGCAGCACTTCCTTCCTTGGGAAATTGGTTCGCCTGCCATCCTGTCTGCTTACAGGATGCAGCTTCCAGATGGGGTGGTCATCATCATGCGGCGGTCGTTGGTAGCGTGAGCCGCTGGGGTCTTGTCGTCCAGCGCGTCGAGCTGCGCCTTCTTTCGGCGGACAGCAACAATGGCCGTACCAGCCACCATGGCCACAGCTCCGACCACCGCGATCAGGTACACGCCAGTTGGAGTGCTGCTCGAGGCCTCGCTTCGGGTCGTCACGTCCTGCACGGTGCTAGAGTCACCAGCCTTGACAACACCGGCGTCAGTTGACGTTTCAGCGGCTGGAGCCGTCGTGGCGGTAGTCTCCGCTTCCGCACCGGTGCTTTCCGACGATGGGGTCTCGCCAGCGTTGGATTCGTCTCCGCTCTCAATGCTGCGGTTCTCTTCACCAGCTTCCGCCGTGCGAAGGTACGAGGACGATCCGCTGCCAGTGGAGCTCGAGGCCAGCGACGATTCCGCTTCCAGACCAACCTCAGGGGTCGACTCTGGGGTCGGAGCTGGGGTTGGCTCTGGGGTCGGAGCTGGAGTTGGAGCTGGAGTTGGTGGTGGGGTTGGCGCCTGGGTCGTTGGAGGAGGCGTTGGAGCCTGGGTCGTTGGTGGCGGGGTTGGCGCTGGAGTAGCACCGCCGGAGCCACCAGGACAGAACGTCACTTCAAAGTCCGTGTTGAGCACGCACGTGTGGGTCTTGGTGTCGTCCTTTGGGAACTGATACGCGTCCGTGCAGCCGTCGGCCATGCACGTGAGCACACGGCAGCGGTCACCATCGGGGGACACTGGCGCGATCTGCATCGGCACGTTGAAACCCACGCCGCCAGTGTACGCCTTGCACAGTTCGAGGGTTCCGCAGTAGTCCGGCTATATATTCATACACGCATCAGATAGGCACACGTTAGTCTACTGGTTACTCTAGACCCTCCATCAGCTTCGTGATAGATATAGTACGTACGCCGCTCTTTGGACCAGTCGGGATGATACTGATGTCAAACCACGCGCGACCGCCATCGCCCGAGAACTCGGCCACTGCAAGTCAACATACACCAGTATAGTTCGTCAGCACCGATATAATCAATCACACATAACGCTAATACTAGTCGATGAATACGTACAGGTGGCCTGCGCGTTCCGGGTGTGGCGGAAGACGTGCGCGCCGGAGCTCGGCGCGATCGTGCGCGTGATGCTGCCGCCCACCGCGATGTTCTCGACCGTCTTGGCGTCGAACAGCTCGATGGTGTACGTGCAGCGGTTCGTGAGCTTGACCGCGAAGCCCTGGACCTGCGCGGTCGCCGCGAGCGCCATGACCGCGACCGAGAGGAAACTTGCCGTGCGCACCATTTTCAGATTATTGATTGACTGGTTCTTTACTACTTGACACGGAAGAAAAGGCAAAGTGAGGGAGTGAATGCGGGTGCAAGTTGGCGGAAATGAAATGCGCGCGGGTGGTGGACCTGATGGATGACCGGCCGCCCCGCCTTTGCCTCTGCCCCCAGAACTGACTGTCTGACTGTCTAGGGGGCGGCCAGACGCATCAGATGCGCGTGCGGAATTGATTGAGGCTCGCACAGTTCCAGCAACAAGCGGACAAGCGGGAATTGAGTGCGTTGCAAGAAGAGGGTGAAGGGAAACAAGGGGATGGGTTCAAAACTGGGAGAGCCAGAACAATTACGGGTTTTCCCGAAATAACGTGATTCAGTGGATTTGAGGATGGTTTCCTATTTAACAGCGTGATTGGTGAAAATGTACTGCTTTAACGAGAAATCTGTCACAAACTGCGCCAGAGAGGTGTCGTCATGTTGTCAGTGGACTGAATTGACAGGAGTACAGTTTCAAATATTCCGTTAATGTGGTGCATATTGATTTTATTTTTAATAAAGGGTACTTGGAGTAAAATGAAACAGTGAGCAACACGGGCTATTTCTTGGCTTCCACGCTGACCACAACTACAGTACGAAGAACGTGCGGCCGGCGAATGAGGACTTCGCGTTGGCCATGCCACATAAGCGAGCAATCCAACGCCACGCTACTGGAGCTGTTCTCGCTCATGTGCACATTCCCATGCTTTTATTATCGGACTCAAAGTCACTTGATATTGCGAACCAGGCTGTCCAAACTTTCTCGCTCTGATTCCCATATTTGTAAATATTTATCAAAATATCACCCTTTTTTTGTCTTGGGCTTCTTTTTCTGTACCCAACTTTTGTAACGCTCTTCAATGCTGTCACTCACTCATTCGAAATTTCATACAATCAACACACAAGCAGCAAAACTTGAGCAATCGCGATGATCGCATTGAAGCAGACACAGTATAGACAGTCACTTCCCAATTCCAAAAGCCCTACCGTCAGTCCTTCCAATGCCATTAGATGCCAGCTCCGCCTCCACCCCACACGCGACACCTTGTTCATGTGTGTGTGGCTCGGTTGCTGCCAAATTCAGACAGCTCAATAGACGCTGGCCACTTTCATTCTGCACACACATGCATGTGGGTGTGGGTGAGTTTATTGATTACCTTAGGATCATTGAGGGTCCGTTCAAGGTCTTTTGCGGTGAAGAGCTCTTCGTTCGTGCGCTTGTTGGTTGAAAATGGTTTTCATTCGAGCCGTTTGAGTCTATCACATCGGAGAGTGAGGCTGCTGTCTCTTTTGACGGACGGCACCAACAGCGACTGGTCGATGAGTTTTCTCAAAGGAAAGTCTCATGTGGCGCACTTGGGGATCTGGTCGACCAGACCAGAGCCTGCCTGTCGGTGTTAAGCACGACAAATACTGGATGATGCAATGTGTAACTTGAATTAATCGATTGTGCCAGTCAGCCTGTACACTGAGGAGCTCTCTGAGCCATTCGTTTAAATTCTCGCCCAATCCGACGTGTTGTGTCTGACTCGTCGGTACTTGTCAAGCACCTTCATTCAACCCAGACGCATCGAGTACTGTTAGGTACGACTACATTCTTATACTATCTTGAAGCTCTTTGACACATCCAAGAGCTCTTTTTCTTCTTATTCGAGGAGCTAAAGCGCTTTAGACTGTAACGATCTAAAACAGCACACGTGTGCAATCCTAACCATGTTGACTCCCAACGGAGCCGAGGGCCGAAGCAGCTAGCTACCGAGCTATTCATAGAAGCTCTTTGTAAAATTAGCGCTCTCTCGAAACCTCGGTCTCCATGTAAATTTAGCCTTCCAAGTAGACCAGGTCCTCGCTCAGAAGCTGAATGCTCCTAGACTCGTGCACTTCCTTCCGCTTACCAAGCGGCCAGCTGAGCACCAAGTCCCGCAATACACACTCGCGCGCGTCTGGGAGCCATGGACGTCCGCCCAGTGGTGCGCTCACCCTCGATCGCTGACCTCAAGCGGCAGCCATCGTCCACTTCGAGGCCCTCGGCGGCGTTCGCGTCCCAGATCCAGAGTTTCCAGCGCACGCGGTCGCGATCCGCGATCGAGAAAGTGTCGGAAAACCCAAAGTTCATCGTCCCCGTGCGCGCAGTTCACTCGGCGCACGGCTCTAACAACTCATCATTGCGCAGAGGAAGGAGCAACACGTCGCAGTCGCGCAAGGCGCACCCGAGCGAGTCGCGGTACTCGAACCGCTCGTACCGGGACAAGTCGAGTCACCGCCATGACGTCGAGGTCGAGGACCTCAACTCCGAGGCGCCACCGCCGGTACTGCCGCGTCAGGACTCGTCCGTGTACCCGAGCGCTATGGACCGCAACAACAACCACGCTGCTGCTAATATATTGGGATCCTCCCCCAAGGTCAGCGGAACCTCAGATCCGTCACTATCATCCGTAAAAGCAGCAGCGCAAGTGTCCCCAGCAACTTCAACAAGACCATCACTCCCATTGCTCTCAAATGGCTCCATTTCGACCTCGACATACCGGATACTTTGGATGGCCAAGGCGCTGTTTCTCGCTGGCTTTGGAGCTTTCTACGTGGTCTCCGCTGCGATCCACCAGGTGTTTCCTGAGTCCGAGCGCATTGCGACCCTGAAGACCCAGCTCTTGAGTGGCGGTGATGGAGGTACTACCTCCAGTCCAGCGAATGCGCTGCACCTGGTCTCGTGCATTGTCTTTGCGAGTATGCACCTAGGCTCACTGTTCCGAATGGTGGCCAAAGCCATGTGTTTGGAGCGAATACACGTCGTGCCGGTGGTTGTTGTAGCAGCAACCTCGAGTGCGAATGATACCGACAACGATCAGGTCCAGGCGTTCGACCAGCAGAATGCAAGCAACAGCACCAACCAGGAGGATAACGGCTCGCCGAAGAAGCGAGCATCTACGCAGCGACCGTATCATCTCAGCATAAAGCCCCGATTTGCAGTCCTCGTATCCCAGAGTCCTCTGGTTCCCTATCAACGATTGATGGAACTGGACTCGAGTGCTGCATTCGAATACGAGTACCTCAAGCACCGGCTGGCCCAGCTTGCACTGCACACGTGCCTCGCGTCGTCTATGAGTGGTGGGGCATTGAGCTTGAGCCTAAATCAGCTCTACATTGCTGTGATCGTGCTGAGCTGCTGGCTGCCAGTGGCTCTTCAGGTAGTTTGGATGCGCTCCGACTCGGTGCGTCGGCGGCTTTACTGTGTATTTGCAGCGCTTCTCTTGGACGTCGTTGCTGTTGTGATGGTTCCCATGGGACTCTGGAGTCCGTACTTCAAGGTTCACAACGAGCAAGAGCAGTATTCGCCAATTCCCAAGCAGTACAGCAACACGTGGATCGTCAACATGCTCCTGGACTTCCAGTTCCTAGACAGCAGGACGCTCTGGCGCACCATCCTGATCATCACCTTTGGCTTCAACATCGCCATGTGCCTGCAACTGACGCTGCCAACGCTCGAAACAACTTTACCAAAAAGCAACAGAACGGAGCCACCCACAGATGCCCAGGTCGGCATTCCCCCTTCTGGACGCGTCCAGTCAAACTCCAAGATCGCAGTGGCAGGGCAACGCTCACACCCGAATAGCTACAACGGCACCCGAGTTGGTTCCCTATCATCGTGTTTCCAGCAAACGGTTCTTGGACGGCTGCTCCAGAGGTCCAGGCTTTCGTTGGTGGCGCTGGTACTGCTCGGATGGGGACTCGGCGTGTTGATCTGCTACCTTGTTGCTGTGTCGCGAGCCCAGGCTCACCAACCAGGAGACTGCCTGGTCCACACATTCCCATGGCTCGAGAGCAAACCCTCCTGTGTTTTGCTTGAGATCAACTGCCAGACTGGCGAGCAGCAGCTACAACACCAATACCAGGACCTCACGAGTGTACTAGAACCCCTCGCCATTGACGACCAAGCGCTCCAGTACCTCGTGATCTCGAATTGCGACAAACTCGAGATCACGACTCGACTTCGAGACTTTCCAGAGCTCTTTGGACTGCAAATCCGCAATTCCAGCATCGTCGCGTGGGATTCCAACGTTTCTCTATCGAGTTTGTATCACCCAAAGCTGCGATCGCTCTCGTTCGTGCGAGTCAACATGGTAGCTCAGTCTACTACGATCAGTCTGGAAGACCCGGACAACCCAGTGGAGGCTCTCACCATGCTCCAGATATGCGACTCAAACGTCACGGGCTTGCCTCCGTCCTCCCAAATCAACTCGAACTGGCGCAGCCTCGCGTTCCTGTACCTGGAGAACTCTCATCTAACAGAGTTTCCACTAACCGAGGTCCTCGGGGGTCTACCTCTAATGGGCCTCTCGCTCAGTGGGAACTCGATCTCCGAAGTCCCGAAAGAGTTTCTCTTTGGAAATGGAAGGAATACCGCGCTCAAGCGACTCTGGCTGAACCGAAACCCGATCTCTGAGCTCCCCAGTGGTGGTCCAGAGACCCTGGGGCTCCAACTGACGCTGCTGTCGATGGATTCGACGGATCTGTCGAGTCTCCCAGCTTGGTTCTCGTCGGAATTTGCTCACAAGACCTCGGTTTTCCTAGGAGGTACCCCGTTGTGTACCATCAGTGAACCCTCGGTATTAGAGAGCTCTGGGCTCTCGACCGTGAGCTGCGCGATGCTCAGTTCACCTCCCTGCAGCTAGCAACCCTCAGAGCACCATAGACTAGCAAAGTGGGCAACTTCAATGAGCTCAATTGGAGAAATTGGTTCCAAATAGTATGAATCTACTCTCTCAATGGTTCTTCAACCTCCAGAATCGTTCCCACTCGAGCGGGTATATGTGCGTCATGCTGTACTCGCCGTAGCAGTCCACTTCGAATGCCCCCCACCGGAAGAGCTTGTCTGGGAGTGACACATCGTCGCTTGCAACTCGTGATTGGCACAGCGGCGTGGCCCACCCGGTCATCAGCGCCACACTCTCCAGCTCCAGATCCAGCCACTCCTGCGACAATTCCGATACATTCGTACCGGAAATTCCGATCAACGTCGTCCCCGAGAGGTCCCCGAGGTTCGCGGGCATGCTTTGCAGTGGGTTTCCGTGTAAGAACAGCTGGTAGAACCTGAAGTTCGCAAAGAAGTCGTCGAGGATCTCCGTGATCCCATTGCCGCTCAGCGACAGCCAGTCGCAGGATGCCAGGAGCGCTAGCGTTGACGGCACTTGGGTGATCCTGGGACTCAATTCCAGTGAGAAATACTGGACGCCCGGCCATTTCTCATGCAGGTCCTCCGGCAGAGAGCTCAGGTTCGTGCCGCAGAGCTCCACGTCGTAGAGCGTCGATGGGAAGTCCGAGGAGAGCATCCCATCGGGGATCGCGCTCATATTCGTCAGCGAGATGTACAAAAGCTGGATCACGCCATGCTTCTTCCCCGTGAGCGCGGCGTCCTCGGTCCATGCTGCGATAGTAGAGTTGTAGATCTTGAGCATCTGGAGCTTCGAGACCTGCTGTAGTTCGCTGGGCACCTGGAGCTCAGAGCAGTGCGAGAAGATCAGCTCCTGGACGTGTCTGGGGTCCACATCATTAAAGATACTCTGGGCGCCCGGTTTGGTTCCCAGGAAGCCTCGCTGGGTACAACTCACTTCGAGCACCACACAGACGTACTTTGTCGCCGCCCAGGGTCGCAGTTCCAGGAGACACCCCGGGTCGCTACCAAAGTACGCGATCGTCGTGGCGTGCAAGTGCAGGACCAGGATGCAGAGCCCCCAGCCTAGCAACAGAAAGTTATAGAGCACCTTGGCGATGATCTTGCGCTTGGTCTTGGCTAGCTGCGCTTGGAACGTGTGCAGGCTTCGGATATTCCTAATATCGTCTGTATCGAGAGGGCTGGCCCGCTTCTTGATCCCAATGCATCTGCTTCATGAGGATCCGCTTGATCTGGTGCAACCGCAGCAATAAGCTGAGCCCGGGGAGCATCTTGGATGCGAAATCGAGCCACGAGGCCACGAAGAACTGTCGGTTCTCGGCCACGGCGTTGATGTACCAGACGTCCGAGTAGTAGTTGATGAACGCGAAGCCCTGGGTCTCCACGTTGAACTCGCGGTAGTACGGGTAGAAGATCGCGCTCGGCACGATAACCGAGTACACGACGTCGAGCACCGAGTCGACCACAAGCCGAACGATCTCGATCGTCGCGCGGTGCTGTTTGCGGAACACCACGTGCACGAGCGGTGCGAACCAGCAGTTGAGCACGAGCACGAGCGCCATGAGCCGGTTGATCCACACGCGCGCGATGAAGGTGCTGATCTTGTGCGCCTGGAACGTCTGGAGCCCGATGCCCACCAGGAGCTCCAGGTCGTGTACCTGGAGACCGAGGACCTCAAAGTGCTCGGTCTCTTTAGGCTCAGGTGATGAAGGTGGGGGCTCAGAACCTAGATTCGGTTGCTGGCGCCAAGGGACCAAGCGAGCCCAGAGCCGAGCCCACCAAGGTTGTAGCCTAAGAGGTAGTGCTGAAACTTGAAGCTCCGGCTTGGTGAACAGTAACGTGCGGTACTGGAGACTCCAGAAGAGCACATAGGCGATTGCTAGCACGTGCACGGCGGAGTTCAACGCGCTGATGGCGATCACGCTAGGAAAGTAGTCGATCAGCGAGTCGCCCAGGTAGTCCATCGCCGTGAGCACGTGCGGATGCGCTCGGATGTACACGAAGAGCTTGGCCAGGGCATAGAACGCGAATGCGACGATGCAGTGCATGCTCAGGATCGTGAACCAACAGCAGCGGAAGACCCAGGGTGACTGCAGCAGCGACTGCGACGGCATGCGCAGCAGACTGGCGACGGGGCCTCTCGGAGCCTCGGGAAGCTGCGTCGAGTCAAACTTGGGGCCTTCGTCGCTTCAGGAACAATTTGCGCCATGGGGGATGTCTAGAAAATGCTTGGGGGCCCTAAGAGAGAGAGAGAGAGAACGTCTAGGCTCTAGGGACGCCTAGGAGTCGAAGACAAAGGCGGAGTACCCTGCGCTGGGAGGCCCAGAGGAACACTGATCATGAGAAGGGAGAGTGCGCAGTGTTGAATTAAATTTGGATGGAGAGACTCGAGAGAACTGGAGCCATTGCAATTGCGTTTCAACATTGGAGGGCTCCAAGAATACTTTACCATGATGTTGAGCTGAGACTTTTTTCATATTTGACCTATCCAATAGCATAATGGACTCCACATCTGAGCCAAACTGAAGCATTGAATGAATTGAATGTAAGGAGAGAAGAACCTATCAAACAGCATATCAGATGACATGGCTACACTTTGGGGTGTGGCTCACTTCAACAACAGCCAGCGGCTGGCTGCTGGGGCCAATGTGACCGCCAGACAGTTCCTCCTCAGCTTTAACATTACGGTATAACGCGAGTCCCACAGCCAGCCTATGTAGCCTTCTAAAGCCGGCCGTCCATCCAGCAGTTTAGGACCACGACCGCTGCTCTAGAGAGAGAGGAAGAACATGAGGGAGTGAAGGCGACTGACTCAGACTTGAAGTCCGACGTGACGCGTTTTGTTTTGACTGCCGGGCCATCACTCGTTACGGTACTCTGTCTGTACTGCAGTGAACTGAGTGACTGGGAATGAATGCGACGATGGAGAAAACAGCATCCAGAAGAGCTCGCTTTGCGTCTTCTCCCGTGTGTTCTCTCTGCCTCGAAAAATGTGTTCCGAGTGACTTGAGTGAACTTTTGGAGTACTGTACTGTACAGGCAAACGACCACCTGACTGCCCCTCCTCCCTGACGCGGGCGTCTTCTCCTCTGCCTCCATCCATCCTCTTCTACTGTATTCAATACAACTGAGCTCATGCACCGGCATTGCTGAGCACCACAGCATTGGAATTGAATTCTGTAGTGCTCACTCACTCACTCAATCTCTCAGTCGGACGTATTTCATGGGGGCTCACGTGGCGCGTTGTGTATAACGAAAGGGTCTTTTGGAATGGACGGACGCACGAGAACCACACCTTTTTTCCCCGGATGGATGGATGTAGCCATGTCCCTATTCCTTTGTTGCGTCACAATACCCGCAACAACCAACTGGCCCAATCAACGGGTCTGTCTGGTTGAAGCGTGGAGATGCAATAGCATCAGAAGTGGCGTGGGCGCTCTCTCGTGAGACCAGCAAGGACAAACGAATGGCCAGTGCTTCAGTTGTTTGACTAACCCTCCCCTGTCACACACAGCGCCATGAACACACGTCACCAAGCGCGTGTACCATGTATCCAGGTTCACTCTGGCCATCATATGAGACGTGTGAGAATGAGAGCAACGACCACCGCCAAGACCTGGATGAGAGAGATTTGGCCTTTTCTGATTATGGAGACTGAGTGTCTATTTGCTGATGAGCATCTTCAGTATCCAGAGCAGAGAGATCTCACAACTGAGACTTCAATTCCAATCGGGCGATACACAACATTGGAGAAAATTAGAAACTTGCGCGAACCATTAGCGCAAGATCCAGTCTGCGATCCAGTTTCCCCAAAAAGATTCGAATGCGATAGTCTGTTTGATAGATTGTGAGATGATAGCAAACGCACGCGACGGTGACTCGCTCGAAATCGAGTATGCTGTTGGATAGGATAAATGTGTGGCGTTACTGGGTGGGCTCTTCAAAAACCGCCAGCTGCGTTGGCGTGCCATTCCCCGCATAAAAAACCTCGATTGTTGGTGGCTTTGTCACACCCAGCCACCTGTCTGGATTTCGCTCTCCTTAGTGAAACAGAGTGAAAAGAGTGGACAGAGGAGAGAGAGAAGCGGCGCCAGCGAGCGAGGTTTTTTGTTGCTCGAAAAGCGGGCTAGGGCAAAAAATCCACATGCTTTACCCCTAGTCCTCTCGAAAAACCTCGGTTTATGAGTCTCTCGTTGTGGAGCGCAGGCCTCTTACAAAAACCAAGTATAAGAACCCATGTGCACACCCCATACAAAGACCAAGTATATAAGAACCACTACTGTACTGTGTTCTTATATACTTGGTCTTTGTAAGGACCCCTTTGTCGATTTTGCTTGTTGGCTCAAAATGTGCTCAAAGGCGTATGAGGTTTTTTGGCCTTCTTTGGAAAATTTGTGAGTTTTGTGTTCAAGTGGGTTGTTGGCGAAAACCGGTTTTTCGCCAACATTCGGACATTCGTTTGTTTGTCGTGCACGCACGTTTCGCGCCGCCATTTGGGTTGTTATTTTTCCAAATGTAAATAGCCGCGTACAAAAGCATTAGACGGTCACAAACAGCAATAAAATGTTGGCGGAGAGTTGTTCGCCACTGCTTGCAGAAAGAAACCCAGACATCCAAAAGCGTAAGCTCCAACAACCAAACAAGTTCTTGTTTGTGTGACAACAACAAGCAAGAACAACAGACACACTCACACACACACACACAGAGAAAAGAAGGCAAAAAAATACGTCCGGAGAGAAGCAAGGCGGCCCTGCTCTGGCCATCGCGCGCAGTGGGACCTTTGCAGCAATAACACCTCGCGCTCAAGGTTTTATACTCGTCAGTGTGAATGTCGCGTGTTGACTTGTTTCCAGAATGCGCGAATCGAAAAACCTCGAAAGCGAGGTGATCAAGATGAGCAGAAAGGGGGGAGGAGAAGGGAAAAGAGGTGGATGTCTGGAGCGGGTTTGGGGAATTCTTGTTGGGACGGACGGACCGCGCGCGAGAGGGGGTGTCGCGTGCCACTTGCTTGCTTTTTTCGTTGAGCTTGTTTTGGCTTGTTGTTTGAGCAAGGGGTTGTTTGTGGGGCCAACACTGTTTGGCTTGCGCTTAGTTTTTTTCTTGCTCCCGCTCGCGCTGCCTGTTGCTTTGCCGCCGGCCGCCCGCCCGCCTTCTTTGCTTCCCCGCCCGCAGTCAGTCAGTCAGTCGGTCTTCTCTTCTTCTTCGTTTTGGCCCGAGACGACTGGTGACGGCAACGCAACTCATTTCTCGATCTCTCCTTTCGCGACGACGCCAGCCTCCGGTCCTTCGTCCCGCCAGCCCAATCCACCCCGCCAACGCGTGTCCCGTTCGGCCATCAGCGTAGAAAACAAACCAACCAACCAACCCGTCCGTGCATCCGCAAGTGTAAAGAGCCGCTTGCTTGTTGTGCGCAAGTACTGATTTTAGTTAGCTGGGCCGTCCGCACAACCTTCCCGTCCGCATCGGCCGTCCGCTCGATACCTCATTTATCTCAGTACCCCCGCGCATTCGCCACTCCGCCAAGATGCTGCTCTCGTCGATGGACCACCTCAACTACTACTCGATGCCGAAGGAGAGCTTCCTGCAGCTCGACACGGGCCTGAACGACGGCGGCTACGACCTCCAGGGCGACGACCAGTACCTGAACGAAGAGAACTCCCCCAAGAACGGCACCAAGTCGTCGCTCTACAAGACCGAGCTCTGCAAGCGCTTCTCGGAGTTTGGCAACTGCCGCTACGGAGGTATGTGTGTTAGTTATACGACCCAGTGTGCGTGACGACACAGAGCAGGCACTAATTTTCTGTACTTGTTCTTGTTTTCCCGTCATACAGCCAAGTGCCAGTTTGCGCACGGACTCGGCGAGCTGCGTCACGTGGTGCGCCACCCCAAGTACAAGACGACCAAGTGCAAGTCGTACTGGGGCTCGGGCCACTGTCCGTACGGCTCGCGCTGCCGCTTCATCCACGAAGAGGTTGAGGGCTACAGCACGCCGCAGTATTCACCGCAAGCCAGCAGCGGCATGGGCATGGGCTCCATGTTCATGAGCAACGACAAGGACCACATGGGTCTCGGCTCGCTGGGCGTCGCTGTGCCCTCGGACAACAACAGCAGCTACCTGTACGGCAGCGGCGCTGTGGACCAAGTGACCCAGCCGCTCCACCCGCTGGGCGGCAGCGTGCCTTCGTACCCGAAGGACTACTCTTTATTGTCGTCGTTCGACAAGAGCGGCTCGTGGGGCGCCATGGGCGGCCCCGCGGTGCCGTCCCGCACGTCGACGCAGTCCAAGTTAAATTATGCTGGCGACCACCACCACCACCACCTGCAGCAGCAGTCGCTCCACCCGCTGAACCACCACCAGCCGTCGTTGCACCACCACTTTGGCTCGGCGCCAACGGGTGGCTTGATGCCGCTGTCGTCGCCAACCAACCACCATCACCATAGCAACCAGAATAGCAACAACAGCAACAGCAACTACCCGGACCTTCAGGATGCCATCGACGCATTGATGAAGTTCTCGCTCACTCAGGACGACGAGGAGGACGACGTCCCGCCGGCGGCTTCGCCTCGAGGACCCACCTCGGGCTTGGCCTCGGCTGCCAATGCGCCGATCGGCACGATCAGCACGTCCCCAGTCGAGACCTCGTCCCCAGCCGCTGGCTCTGCCTCTGCGAACGCCGTGACCGCCGCCAGCAGCGCCGAGTCGGACGAGCTCTGGAAGGACTTCCCCGTGGCGTCGGCGCAGTCGTCGTCGGTCGAGAAGCTGGACACCACGAGCTGGTCGTCGGGCCTCGTGCTCACGCTGGACACCTCCAAGCCGTTTGACGTGAACGAGAAGAAGTCGGGCTCTGGAAGCGAGCACAGTCCGCGTCTAAGCGTCTTTGAGCGCTTTCACTAGGCACCTACCTGATACGTGAGCTCCTGGGCTGGTGCCAAGAGCTCCGTGGTGTGTCTTGGTGGACGATGGACTGCTGTGAAGCCTGAGGAAGACTGAAGATATGTATGCTCCACGGCGTCGTGAGTGACGATGGACGATCCCCCTCCCCGTTGTGTGTGGTTGTTGGTGCGGTGCGATGCGAGTCGCCCAGCCCCCAGCCCCCTATTTACATTCCCCCCATATAAATATTACTACCCTATTATACTGTCCCATACGACCAGCCTCTAGCTATTTAATTCCATTCCACTTGGTGAAGATGTTCATAAAGCCATGACTAACAAAGCGACACCTTCCAGTCTTATTCTCTATCATAAATCAGTCTGATGTTCCTTTGCACATCCAAGATTTCGAATCTCGCATACTCAATCCAAGTCAACTTTCTACTTACCAAATCAATCAATTCTTCTTGTTCGGTGGTGGCCCCTTGCGTTTCGGGGACTTTGGTTTCTTCTTGGGCTCGCCCACGCCGTGCAGGTTGACCACGCGCGCGCGCTGCTCGGCGAGGATCTCGGCCTGCGTGCGCTGCACCTGCTTGTCCTTGGGGAGCGCGATGTCCGGCTTTTTCTTGGGCTTGCGGTCAGGCAGCACGACCATGCGTCTGCGCGCGGCCCACTCGCGACAGAAGCGGATGAGCGCCCACAGGCACGGACACGTGAACACCATCGTGTACACCGTGATGAGCATGATGTTGTCTATCGTAAGAGAGAGAGAGAGAGAGAGCGTGATGGTTAGCTAATAGTGTGTGTGAGAGAGACGGATGGATGGATGGATGGCTACTATAGAGAGATGAACGCACTGATGTCTTGGTTCTGGAGCTTGATGATCAGGATGAGCATCGCGAGTGCGTAGAGCACGCCGACGACGCGGATCGCGATCTCCACTTTCTCCATGTTCGACGACGCCTCGTATTCGCGCCGCGCGCTTTGTATCTACAAAATCTATCGATCGAGCCAGCACCACACACACACAACACCAGCTGACTGCACCACGCAGTTTGAAGCCACTTGTAGTATCTGGCGATATACGCCGCCAACAGAATGGATCACCACGAACGATGGAAAGATATATACTTGATGGCTTCCTTCGCGAGCGACTCTTTGGAGCTGCTCGCCATTTTTGACCCTTCCCGTTGCAAACAAACGAATGAGGCAAGCAACACAGCAGGCAGGCAGATGCTGCAGTCAGCCAACCACTTTATACCTGCGCAGTTCACTTCACCTGGTCAGTCAGTCAGGCTAGCGCATCGCGTAGGCTGAAGGCTTCTCCATGATCAGGAGGAACGGGCGCTCAAGGGCAATGAGCAAGGTTATGAAAGTGTCCATGTTAGATTGATCGATCGATCACCCGCTTCGCCTGTATTTTTGGGCCTATGTCGCCAGCATGTAGCTGGCAGGTCTCCGCGGTGCAGGCTCACCGATTACTGCTGAACTATCTATCCTACCAGTCGACTAACGCTCTTGATGAAGATGTTCTTGGCTGCGTGGATGTCTCGATCGTGAGTGAAGTGACAC
>JAASFI010000389.1:0-30670 GCA_023333705.1 Globisporangium viniferum
GCGGGGGGGGGGGGGGGGGGGGCTGGTCTCTGTCGATTGGTATTCCGCAACTCCGGCTATAAGAGCTCTTCCATGGGAGCAACAATGGTTGGCTAAGCGTACCTTGATAGTTGAAATGGCCTTGAGGATCTCGGGATCTCGCTGAATGCGCTCGATCTCGAGCTTTTGGGTGCTCGGATCGCTCTGCAGCAGCGCCTTTGGGAGGTACTTGCCCGTGATCCGGTGGCAGAGCGTGCTCGCGTATGCAAAGAGCTCCACGTTCTCGGGGTCGTCCAGCCGTTGGAGGTACTGCGACTGCTGTTTCTGTTGGCTGACTTGGTGGTGCTGGTGTTGGTGCTGTATCTCACTCGGCTCAGCAAAGATGTTGAATGGGGACTGCGAGGATCCCAACGCACCACCGAGAGATCCAGCATGGACCTGTTTGATTGGAGACAGCGGCAGCAGAGTGGAGGTATCATTGGGAAACGAGGTTGGCTCTACTTGCTGGTGTACCCGGAGGTTGCTCTTGCGAGTCGCATTGGACGGCTCAAGGAGATCGGTGATCGCAAATCCAGCAGCTGAAGCGCGAGCTTGTACAGACTTGTGGTCCTTGCTGGTCTCCTGACTGGCCTGGAGAAGCGCCGCCGCAGAGATGCTCGCGCTCAGCGCCTGGCGGCTGCTCTGGTTGCTGTTGCTGCTCTTGAGATTCAAGGCAGAGGAGCTCACGTATACAGGAAGCTGCGACGTGGACTTGGGCGCGCTTGTGGAGGAGGCAGCGGCTCCGGAGCGCTGCATCCTGCTCCCTCACTCACTCAGCGTCGAAAGCTCAAGTCTTCGACGCGTTAGTGTTCTTTCAAGTATCAAAGAGCCGCGACGACGGCTATTTCAGCAAGGCCCAGAAGAGAGAGAGAGAGAAAGCCTCGAGATTCAAAATTGGTTCGACTTTCAACACAACGCATCGTAAAATGGGCCTACGGCATCGCTGGCACTGTTAGTTTGTGCAAAAATCGAGTCGAAGCATACAAAAGGACTACAGTACTGGCATTGTAGCACGGGATTGATATGCAGAAGTGTATATATCGAGACAGTTCATGCTGCACGAGCGCCTCGCGCAGTCCCAGTCAGTAGTTTTTAGTTGCAATTCCTGGGATCGTGATGGAGGAAGCGAAATGACAAAGTCCGAGGGCTATTTCCAGGCTTAAAGTGGCCACGGAGATTAACCATCTCGGGCTGCGGCTTCTGTGATCGCACCCACACACTACTGACACACTGGCACAGAGAACTCTCTCTCCTCTCTGTTAGCATAGAGCGCGGAACTCGCTCACAGAGCTGCGATCGCTCGGAAATTGTCGGCTCCTCGTCGCATTTTGTGGACACTGTTCCCGTTTTCTTTTTAATACTTGGAGAGAGAGTTGTGATGCCATGGTCACCGTCGCATTCTCTCGCACAAAGGGTCAGAGCGAGCGAGCGAGCGAGGGAGGGGTCCCGCCAGAGCCGCATTCTCCATCTTGCTTTGTAGCGAGACAATCGATCTCTCAACCAGCGCACTGTCGCCTATAAGGTTCTCGCCATTATCACCGCCTATCATGGCTGCCTTGGCTCGGTTCTTCGTGGCGCTCGTGCTTTGCACTCTTCTGGCTGCTCAGACTCAGGCTGCTGCTGTCGTTGGTGGTGGTGGTGGTGGTGGTGGGAAAGCTCCTGCTGCTGCTGGACCTGGGGCTGACGCTGTCAGTGGCGGTGAGGGGTCTACTACTCCTGCTACTACCACTATGCTCGATCTGAAGAAGTACACAGACCGGATCCCGAACGGCAACAGACTCTTTGACATGCAAGCAGCGACGCAGAAGACGACCAAGTCCAAGAGCTCCGGTGCTGCTACGATGAAGACCACCACAACAGCGACAGCCACTGCTAGCCCCAGTACAACTGGCGCGTTCGCCACGGCGTTCCAGGCTGCGGGCTTCCAGTGGACGCGCGCGCTCTGCGAGGCCGACTCGGACGGCGACGGCCAGACGAACGGCCAGGAGCTCGGCGACCCGTGCTGCTCCTGGACGCTCACGGGCAACTTGGCGTACATCAGCGGCGCGTCGAACCCGTCGGACCCGAAGAGCAGGGCGAACCCACAGATGTTTACCAACATCGTGTGCACGCGCACGAAAACCGCCAAGATCCAGGAGGTGAATCGGCTCAAGAGCGCCAAGGCGAATACGAATACGACGGCGAGCGTCACCCAGAAGAGCTCGGGGTCTGAGTCGAAGACCAAGACGAACGCCAAGACCAGCAGCTCCAAAAATGCCACACGAGTGGACAAGTCGCTGGGGGCCAAGGACAACGCAAACTCCACAGGCCCAGGTGCGACGCTGCAAGGCAGCGTCGCTGGTAGCAATGGGCAGGCGTCCTCTAGTGTGTTGATGACGACTGTGTCGGTGGTGGTCCTGCTTGCTCTGTACCAACTCTAAGATCTTACAACGCATCTAATGAATAGAATAGTAGTGTGTTCACATGTCCATCCCGTCACGGAGGTATCATAGCTTGTGCATTGAAATGAACAACCCTTTGGGTGTATGGCAGTTTGCTAGTTTGACATTAAGCTGGGCTAGGTGGGCTAGCTAGCTAGCAGGCCGGCTTGCTAGTGACCGGATACCTAGGGTCGGAAGCCCGCGTAGGCCTTCTCGAGCACCTCCTTGCGGATCTTGGGGTAGTCCGGGTACATGTCGAGCACCTTGTGGCAGACGTCGACGGTCGAGACGTACTTCTTGGCCTTGAGGTAGTTGAACGCGAGCTTGTAGCCGATGGAGGCGCTGGCCTCGCCCTCGCAGCTCCAGGCTTCCTGGTAGCACTCGGCCGCGTCGATGTACGACTGCTCCTTCTCCACGATGAGCCCCAGCAGCTCCCAGGCCTTGCCCGAGGACTTGTTGTGCATTAGCGCCTTCTTGCACAGCTCCTGCGCGAGGTCGTACTTGGACCGCCCCACGTAGATGTCGGCCAGCAGCAGGTAGCTGCGCTCAAAGTCGTCCGCGAGACTCTGGTCGTACGGCATCTTGGCGATGCGCTTGAGCTGGTTGCGCGCCTTGGGCTGCTGCTTCGTGAGCATGTATGCGGTCGCGAGACCCAGAAGCGCCGGCACGTGGTCGCGGTCCACGCTCTCCAGAATCTCCATGAACAGCTGGATCGCCTTCTCCAGCATGCTCTTGGTCTTGACTGCGAGCACGGCGTAGGCCTCGAGCACCTTGATCTTGGCGTTGCGCTCTTGCTTCATGGGCAGCTCGTCCAGCAGCGTGTTCGCGATCCGGATGTTCTCGGTCTGCTCTTTGGTGTTGCCGCCTTCGCTGCCCTCGGCGAGCTCCCACAGGTTCTCGTTGTCCGGGTTCAGGTAGATCTCGATCATGTTCATGAGCGCGCGCTCGCCCCACTCGGGGTCGCGGCGCGCCAGGTTGAACTCCTCGATGGCCTCGCGCACCATGTTCTTGTAGCGCGCGTAGAGCCCCTTGCAGAAGTGCAGCCCCGGCGAGTGAGCCACGCGCACACCCGCGCGCTCGGCCATCTTCAGGTACCGCGGCGCGTCCACGAGCTTGCCCGCGCGCCGCAGCATGACGATGAATCGGCTGAGCGCCGCGAAGTTGTCGGGCTTGCTCTCGAGCAGCTGCTGGAAGTGGTAGATCGCAGACTCGTTGTCCTCCTTCTGCAGCATGATGTCCGCGAGCATGATCGCCGCCTCCTCGTTCGACGGGTTGAGCCGCAGCAGCGTCGTGCAGCGCACCTGGCACTGGTCGTAGTCGCCCGTCTGTTGGCACGCGCGCGCGAGGAACAGGATCGACTCCTCGTGGGTCTCGTCCGAGCGCAGCGCCAGCGTGCAGTATTTGAGCACGTTCTCGTGCTCGGCCGCGAGTCCCTTGGCCGCGTAGATGGACGCAATCTGGAAGCACGTGTCGGCGATGCAGCGCTTCTGTTTGGCGAGCACGTCCGGTTGCTCGTTCTTCTGGCGGTCGAGGATCAGCTTCTGGATCGAGTACGCCTTGAGCAGCGACTGGATCGAGAGCTCCTCGTTGCCCAGCCCCCTGTGGATCTCCGGCAGGATCAGCTGGAGCTCCACAACCTGCAGCAAATCCGAGATCTCCTCCGAGTCGTTCGCGGGGGCTTGCTGGATCACGCGCAGCGCCTGGTCGTAGTGACCCAACTTGGAGTAGAGCTCTGCCAGGTCCTTGCGCAGCACGAGGTTCCCAGGCGTGAGCTTGAGCGCGCTCTCGTAGTAGTCGAGCGCCTTGAGGTAGTCGTGCTTGGAGATGAGCACTTTGCCGATGCGGCCGGCGAGCGTCGGGTCATTCGGACTGAGCGCCGCGGCCGCCCTGAACGAGTCGATCGCCTGGTCGAGCATCTGGATGCGCAGGAACGCCTCGGCCATGCTCACGTGGGTCGCGTGGCACGGATTCATCGACACGAGTTCCTATAGAAGGCATCATCATTACAGTTCAGTCAGGAGGCTCAATTAGCCTAGGACTCTTCAAGCTCACGACGACTTTGCTCGCGCCTACCTGGTAGCAGCGCGCGTAGAGGTGCTTGTCCTTGCGGTACTGGAGGTAGATGTCGGCCTTGACCATCTGCGCCTTGGCGAACGCCGGTGACGACGGCGGCACGTTGCTCAGCATCGCGATCGCCGCGTCGTAGTCCCCGCGCTTGGTCGCAAGCTCGCTGTTGGCCACCAGCACGCGCACCTCCTGCGTCGTTCCCCTATCACGAAGTAGTGACAAAGTGTGTCAGTAGTCAGTGTGTCTACATACAGGAAACGAAACACGCACTAATCAGTTGCTGGACTGTAAAAGTGACGAACCTGAACACCTGGAGCGCTTCACGCACGATCTTGGTGGCTTCAGCGATATCGTTGAGCTGCGAGAGCACCTGGGCCATCTGGATGTACACTGAGGCCTTGTCAAAGAGCGACACCTCCGTCGGCACGGACGTTGACGTCGTTACTGCTGAGCTGCTACTGCCAAACCTATCACCTTTGCGTCGATTCGCTCCGGCGCCGCCTGGGGCGTTGGAGGCGCTGAGCATCTTCATCGCGGCCTGGAGCGTCTGCAGCGCGTCGCGGACATCCCCTGCATTCTCGAGGATCTTGGCCTTGATGATGAAGTATGAGAGCGACTGGCGGATCGAGAAGTCGTGCGAGAGCGCGAGGTCCAGGCACGACGAGGCCGCGCGGAAGTGCTCGCGCTCGAGGCAGATGCGCGCCTGCATCAGATGCGCCTGCGAGTGGCCCGGGTCCATCTTGATGATCGTGTTGCAGACGTGGTACGAGTCGTCGAGTCGGAGCGAGCCGAAGAACGCCTGCGCGAGCACAAACTGCGCGCGGATGAAGCCCGGAGACTTGTTCACAAGCTTCTCGAGGATGCTGATGCCTTTGGCCACGATCGCGGCCGTCGAGTCATCGCCACCTAAAGAACTAGAAGAGCCCGAAGAGCCTGAGGACCCCGACCCGGCCGCTGCGACGTCCTGTGTCAGGAACTCGGAAGCCACTTCGACGAGGAAGATCGGGTTGAGCTGGCTCATAAGCTCGTGAGTCGAGACGTCGGCCAGCTGGATCGTCTCCTTAAGCTTGTCCATGTGGATCTGCACGGCCTTCTGCAGGAGCCGCACCTGCTTGGCGCGGTCCTTCTCCTTCTGCCAGCTCAGCAGCGCCTGCAGGAACACGAAGCCCGCGCTCGCGCCGATCGATTCCTGGATCACGCTCAGGAACTCCATCTGCTGCGACGCGTCGTCCAGCTGCCCGAGCTTGATCTGGCAGTAGATGAGTCCGTGGAGCGCGATCTCGTTCGACTCGTCCAGCTTGAGCGCCTCTTTGTACGACTCCATGGCCTCAGGGTAGTCTTCCAGTAGGGACCGCTGGTAGCCGCGCTCGGCGCGGAACACGCCGCTCTCAGGGTTCAGGTGCACGGCCTGCTCCATGAGCGCCAGGTTGCACTGGAGCACCTCGGGGTTTCGGTCCGAGAGCCGCACGTTGCACTTGGCGATCTCGTGGTAGAGCTCCGGGTTGGACGGTTCGACCTTCTTGAGCGCGTCGAAGAGCTCGCGGATCTGCTGCGACGCGTCCTCGGTCTTGCCCTCGCGCGAGAGCAGGAAAAGGATCATGGTGCGGATCGCCTCGATGTCCCTCGGGTTCTCGGCCAGCGCGCGCTCGACGCTGTCGATGCTCTGCTCCCAGTTGCCCATCTTGAGCAGAATCAGCGCCTTCTCGCTCACCGAGTGCTTGAACCACGCGAACTGGACGATGAGCTCGTCGAAGCACTCAAGCGCCTTGGAGTACGCCTTCTTCATGTCATGGTACTTGGCGATGCCGAGCAAGAGCTCCGCGTCCTTGCGGCTACACAGAATAGCAAAAAGAGAGGCACAGTTAGTATAGAGGAACACTCCCCCTCACTTCAAGAGGATAGGCTAGATAGATCGGGAGATGGCTTCAATAGACGTACTCTTTGATCTGCTCAAAGAAATTGATGGATGCGTCGCGAAAGTCCGCGTCGCGCTTGGTCTTGGGTTCGACCGTGAGGTCCACCCAGCCGCGCAGTACGACCGCGCGCTGCTGCACGAGCGGGTCCTTGGCGAGCCCCGGACGGCCGTTCACGCCGCTGAGCTGCTCGAGGATCTTGCGCGCTTTGGCGTGCTCCTTCAGGTGCCAGAAGAAGTTGGCGCAGAGCAGCAGCGAGTGCTCAGTCGCCGACTCCTCGGCCATGCACACCTGGAGTTCAAACTGCGCGATCTCATCGTGGTCCACGTGCTTGCACTGGTTGTGCGCGTAGATGAGCGCGTGAAGACACGGGAGCTCGACCTCCTTGCGCTTCTTGAGGTTCTCGAGCTCGCGGATCGCCGACGAGTAGCTGCGCTCGAGCGCGATACCGAACGCGCGCCAGAAGAGGATCGTCGGGTCGCTGCCTTTCTTCTCGAGGAGGCTCTCGCACAGCCGTTGCACGTGGTCGTACCACCCCTTGCGCAGGTAGTAGTTGATGAGCACGCGCGGGTCCAGCGGCACGAGCATGGCGGACGACGTCTGCTAGCTGCGAGAAGGATCGATTGCTGCTGCTGATGTGGTGGAACGTACTGGTGGAGGGCGTGAGCGAGCGTCGCGCGTGACTCGACTGAGGAGTCTCACGTGGCGGTAGAAAAGATCGCACCCATCGCAGCACGAAAGGCCACAAGGGAGGGACCCGAAAAGCCGCGCGACTTTTCAGCGCATCATATTGGGAAATCCATCAGCTCATGTTTGGAAAAAAAATGCAGGCACATGGAACTTGAGGAGACCTGTTCGTTGGCGATTTTTGACTTTGAAACCAAGAAGCGCGCGATATATCCATGGTGGTATCTCTTTTACCATCAAGAAATTAACGAAAGGCCCAGCTGTACGGAAGACGTTGACTACTCTGAAAACCTACAACCCTGACTTTGACAAACTGAAGGCCCTCTTGATCAGATGGTGACGTTTGTGTCCACACAGGTATCCGATACCGACCGAGCCTTTGACGAGCATTTTGTGCAGCTGCTGGGGATACACAATGAAGCCCCGATCTGACGACGTTGCGCCTGCTCTCGGGTCTGGAACCCCCTTTGGTTTGCGTCTGTTTCCAGGAGCTGATTCGCTGTAGAAACCCCCCAGCAGTAGCAGAGCAAGCAGCATAGTCCACGAAACTCTCTTTGACCATATTAGCTATATGCAGAGTGACATCTTCGCCATAATAAATCCCATAATTAGTGCTAGGTGACCGAATATCTGCCAATCAGATCATTCAATTTTTTCCCCCTCCGTTGAAACGGAAATCACGATGATCAAGGTAGGTTGTTATCACCGAGGACGCTAGTTTTTTTGTCTCCCCCTCCCTGTGAGCAACTGGAGCCGCTGTCGAAGGCGTTTTAAGGACACCAAGGTCAGCTTTCGACCCTGAAGGTCCTGCTTTGCCGGCTGTCCGCACACACTCTGTCTGCAACTGACCACAGGAGGTTTCGAAACGCACTGCTCGCGAGAGGTGCAAACTTCCCAAAAAATCAGAGGAGCTGGACCCTCGGAATAAGAAGGGGTTCCAATATTCCTCAAGCTCCTCCTGCTGTCTCTGTTGCGCTCTCGATGGGCCGTTCGGGTTGTTCATTGCGACATTTACCGTCAAGACCCCCACTCTCAAGCGCATCATAACCAACTTGGTACTCTGCTCTGTTCGCCCCACCAGCTAGCTCATCTCCCAAGTATACACTATACCTGAAGCAACATGGTGTGGCGCTCGTGGCTCTACCCAGCGCTGACGTTATGCCGCTATAGCACGTGCGAGTACCGCTACAGCTGCAAGGGTTCTCGCTGCAACCTGTGCGTGTGCTACACGCACGCGATCCTGCCCAAAGGCGCCAAGGGCCGCAACTTCAACACGTGCTGTCACGTGCGGCGCATCGGGATCTACAATCCGACGCTCTCAGACGAGATGTTCACAACCCAGGGGCTCAGGGTGCGCTTCAACGAGAAAGGGCTCGAGCGGCTGCGCAAGAAGTACAACGGCAAGGCGCTCAAGCTCGTGTTCTCGGACAAGATGCAGTGGTGCGACTGCGCGCTCCAGTTCATCTGCTGTCCGTGCAGATGCTGCACCTACGAGTGCTGCCCGGAGACCAAGGCGTACGACCTGCTGGTGGTCGACGAGGCGTTCGTCGACGGCGACGACAACCGCGCGTGTCTGGGCGTCCGCGGCACCACGTGCTGCCTGCTGATCCCGTTCATCTGGCTCTGCGCGGCGATCTTCTCGTGCCTGTGCGAGGACGCGATCCGAGTTCACCACACCGAGTACGAGCTGGTGGACCACGAGGGCGACTTCATCGCCCCAACAACATCAACATGGAGTGCAGCCGCATCGAGGGGCCAGCGAGTCCGCGGAGCCGCGGCAAGGAAGGTCAGGCTTCGCTGGACCAAACCAGACAGTCCAGGCACCGGCAGTCACGCTCACGGGCTTGGCTCAGCCGATAGCGGACAACGACATCACGCTCCACATCAACATCCAGCAGTAAGCTATAGGAAGGAGGCTACTTTGCCCTCGTCACTAGTATGCTGAACACCCTCTTAGCTAATAAATTCATTACCACAAACTCTGCGTCTAGCATGCCGACTGTTTCAACGTGCAATTGCTTATCATCCATTCTCATAACAGAAGCAGACACCGGAGTCCTACCACAACAGCAACCAGCAGCATCGAGCCGCCGAACTTGCTGGAATCTGGTGCTGCTGCCGAGATCGCGCTCTGGACCAGAAGCCGATTCTCGGAGCAGTTGAGGTTCTTCTAGAGCGCCGGGTTCCACTCGTGGGAGCCAATGTTCATGAAGTCGTAGCCAAACACGTTCTTGCCGCCGCCGCCGTCTGCTAAGTTGTGGCCCACGGCGCGCGCGTTAGACACGCTCGAGCCGTTCGGCAGCCGATATCGGTACTACTCGTAGCTCGCGACCGGCATGACCGTGACTGCGAGGGAGAGCAAGAGCGAGAGCACCGTCGCGATGAGAGTCTTTGCGGTTGTTGTCGTCTTCACCTCTTCTGCTTAGCTCGCCGTGAGGGTTCTCAATGCCTTGATTCCACATGCTGCTGTGGGAGTTGGTTTCTCGCGAGAGCGTGTTGGCTAATTACAGCTATTAAAGCTAGTGGGTGGTCCTGTTTTTGGCCGCGTTTCGCTCGGTGGAGCTGGTGAGACTGTCGAGGTACTGGATGTAGTTGACCGAGGTCTGGATCACCCGCGAGCTCTGGATCTTGCCCCAGTGGTTCAGCACGAGCGCGTCGAGGTACAGAAGCTGGTGTCTGGAGATACCCTCGCCTTCTTCATCCTCTTCTTCTCCACCGCCACTGCGGACGTGCTCCGAGACCTGCGGATGCGGACTCGCTGCTGCCAGGATCGCCGCTTCCTCTGCGTTCGTCACCATTTCGATCGCGCTCCTGTCGTCGCCCAGGTCCCTGGTGTCCATGTGGAGACTCCAGCCGCGGGCTTCAAACCAGATCGAGCACGCGGCTTCTCTCTGCTCTTTTCGCCATAGCAGCAGCACCAGATTGAACTTGAGGCTCAGAGCGTGAGGGTACAGTTGGATCCCGTCGCGAAGCATCGAGATCGCAGTATCGACACCACCACCACCACCGTCGTCATTCTGGCAAGCGGTGACAACCGCTAGGTTGTTGATCAACTGGGTGTGACACGCCATCACTTCATTGGAGCTACTCTGGTTACTGGTCGGCACCTGCAGCTTGGTTCTCTTTGGATGCTGCTGCTGTTGTACTGGTGATGATGAAGGCAACGCCTGCAATATCTTTGGCTCAACGACCTGTTTGAGAAACTGTTTGCACTCGTCTACACGCTCGAGACTCAGCAATGCGTCGGCTCGGTAGAGATGGATGATCAGCAGCAGCGCCGCTTCAGTCACAGCGTCAGAGTCGTTGCTCCTCATGGCGATGATGCGGTCACACTTTTCCAGCGCGAGCGAGTGGAGATTGCTCTGTGAAGGCACGACAGGAATCCAAAATTGTTGTTGGTTAGAACTGAGTTGTTTGTGAGCCATTCACTAGTGAAGATGAGCGCACTTCCCACCTGCAGCAGCACGTAGATGTAGTCTCGAAACACTTCTGTCTGCTTGTCCGCCGAGCTTTCTGAAGCCAGCAATTCTTCAAAGCACTGCTTGGATGCTTGCCAATCGCCTACGCATTTTGAAAAACAAGGGAAATAAATACACAAATACACTGTGAGCCATATGAACAACACAAGCTTCACAGTCCCATCATTTTCCCATCGAGTTGTAGAATGGACGTACCGTTTGCCATCGCTGCATACGCCAATTGGCTGCTGACCATCGCTTGTGTGACTTGGGACTGGTTTGGCGCGAACAATGTTGCGAGCTGAGGCTCCGCGAACAGCAGCAACGTACCACCAGAAGACAATCCATCACGATTCTTGGCTGCCTCTCGGTCTCGCTTCGCCTTTGGGGTCCCGCTGCGCGCTCGCTTCCGCTCGATTGCGACGCTCCCGTCCAAGTGCATCGCCTCCTGGTAGTACTCGAGCATCTGCTGCTGCGGCGCAACGTTGCGCATCGCGCCGAGAAGCGCCGCGTAGTTGAACATCGTCACGGACTCGAGGAAGTCGATCTCGAGCGCGCGCTGCAGGGCCAGCGACGCCGCGTGGAAGTCTCCGCTGCTATTGTCGCTATTGCTGTTGCTGTTGCTGCTAGCTCCGCGCAAATGAACCAATGCCGACAGGTTGAGGCTCGCGACGGGCTCGTAGTTGCAGCGGAGACACCACTCGAGCTGGTTTGTGGTTTCGTGGACAAACCCGTTCTTGTAGAGCGCGACGCCATACCAGTAGTGGAAGGCACCGTCGCTGCCTGTAGCTGCGGAGGTGCCACCAATCTGCTGTTGGGCCATAGCGGCTCTGCGAAAGAAGTGCAGCGCCTGCTCGTTGTCTCGCTTCTCGACCAATTGGAGCACGCCCAGCAGGAACAGCGGCCCCTTCGCGCTCGACTGCGTGTCGCGGTGCTTCTCACAGCATTCAGCAGCAATGACTAGAAGCTCGATCGCCTTTGGTAGAAGCGCGTGGCGGTCTGTTGCCGGCCAACAGATCGCCAGAACCAGACCGAGGCGACTTAGGATCGCCGCTGCAGTGCTCCTGGATCTTCTCCCGCTCTCATTATCGTCGCCAAAGACGCACAGAACGCTCTCGAACAGACGTCGATACGCGTCGCAAAGCAGCAGCAGCTTGGAGTCCGTCACGGCGCCTCGTCTTTGGTTATACTGATCGCTTCCAGAGCCTGTGTGGATCTCCATTGCGCTCACGGTCGAGTTGTCGTCGTGGTCACCACGTGCGTGCTGACGCATCCGCCTGAGCAGGCTCAGAGAACTGGCGATCGCGTTCTCGAGGAGAAACACGCACTTGCTGCTGCGTGTGTGTTCGTCTGCGAACGGCGACGCATTTGGAGATGCAGCACCTACAACGAGCCGCGTGACGAATTGCTCCACGACATGACAGAGCGCCACGAGCCACCGCGGGTCGCGCGTCGCCTCGTACTTGCGCAGAAGCGCCTGCTTCACGCGCTCCACCTCCTCTGATAGACGCTTCTGGCTCTGCGCTGCTCTGTGCGGCTGAGCGTCACCATCGTCGCTCGTGTCACTGCGCTGCAGCTTCAGCAGCAGCGTCTGCACGTCTGCGAGCAGCGCCATCAAGTGCAAAAAGTGACCGATCTTTTCCAAAGCAAATTTGTTTGTTTTGGCGCCAAAACTATATCAAATTAAACAATCTAGTTTGCCTGAAAATTATAGAAACGTTTAATTTGATTCTACTTTGTTCAATACTTGTACCTTTTTGAGCCTTTTTGCTCAAAGAGGTTTTGCTGAAAGCGTTCAGCAACAGTTCTCTTCTGCTGTTGTACTTCAGCCTTGTTGTCGTACTCATTTGCTGTTAGGTATTATCTTCTTCATCTCTGCAGTGAGATCGACAAATCTGCTATCTCTTAATGTGGATGTTCTCGTGATTTGTGCAAGCGGGGAGTGAAAAGTCCACAACTACCTTCCAAACACAGAGATTGTAACTCTCTCTCTCTCTGAATCGCTTATCCACTTCGACTTGGCCTCGAATACACACATCGCCAAAGTGACGAAACCCACTGGAGTCGGAGCACAGACAAATCAACCGCTGATCGCTATCACATTTGATAAGACATCTTACACAAAACAAACGCGCTCACAAAATTGTTTCTTATTAATCAAGCGAGGTCCCGCGATTTTAAAAAAATCTCTAGGGGAGCTAACTAGTGCTCTAGTAAAGATTAACACCGACATCAGTTTCCAGGAATGCCTGGTCGTTCGAAGTGCTGATGTAGTTGATGCTAACTATACAGTATTAGATAGAAACTAAACAATCATCCATTTCGAAAGGTGTCAAGCATTCTTGACTTGCTTTACTTAGTATGAGTCAGATTATTGTGTGAATGACATGAAACACTGATAAACTTCAGATTCTTGGAACTAAACGATATTTCATCAAAATGTTGCATTTTGTCAAGCGCCAGCAGGTGACGTCGTTTCATGCCATTTTGTAAGTGCACTCTCAACACTGCATACAATACACGTCTCATCATGTTTGCAATAGTTCGCAGTGCTGAGCTATTAGCTGCTCGACTAATGCGCGCACTCGGTTTCAGAAATTACTTTGCCCATTCTTGACTACATGCGCCTGGCGCCGACAATGTACCTCTGCACTCCCACGCGGACGGCAGCCGTATTTTCCGATGCCAGTGGTAATCGTCGCTGCGGCTCACTTTATCCAAGTTGCTGGAACCCGAATTTTAGATCCACGGCTATCTTCTGAATTAACCAACGGTACTGAAAGAAAAATACCTGGGGCTTCTTGGTCTTAGTCGGCCTTGACTTCAGTGACTGGTTCTCAATGGGGCTCAAACTAACAGCGCACTACACTGTTGTCGTCTTGTCCCCCACTTGAAACCATATAAATTCCTTGCTGACAGGGGCGGCTGCGAAGGGGTGTGTGTGGTGCACAACAACTGTAGCTTGGCAGCCTCTCCCTGGGGCTGTTCGTCTGGATAACGCACGTCGCCGCTGATTCGTCAGCGTGAATCCGTGTTCAAATTGACGAATTTTCTCATAGAACGAAAAAATTCCAAGGCGCGCGCCTTTAAACCACCTCCTTAAAAAAAGAACACATCAGCCAGAACCATCGCACCCAACGGCTGTAGCACATCACCACCACCCGCCGCCCCTTCACAGAGCTCTTCAGGTGAGTGAGCGAATGCGCCATGTTCCGCTATGCTGCCATTGTTGAATTTGCGTCGGACCAGCCTGAACGCCACCTCTCACTTGGGCAAATGCTGCGAATGCAAGACCTAGTGGACGAGAACGATTCCTCGGATGCGGACGACACGCAAGCAGAAAAGAGCTCACCTGAAGCACAGCAGCCATTCTTTTCTCCGCTGGCAGACCGAGCTTTGGTTGCCTCTGCACAAGCACAACCAGCACCAAGCGATCCGAACGTACTTCCACTAGAAGACCAAGCGAGTGGCCCGCAACGACAAACGAGAAGGCGGAGACCAGCTGCAGCTACAGGCGAGCGAAAGCGGAAACCCGTTGCCGAACACGACCCCTACTCCCAGAACGCGGACGAATGTCTCGAAGACTTCTCGAACAACGAAACATCAACGGGTACACTGTCACAAACAGGAAGCTCGAGCTCACAGTTGCCTAGGTCCGCAGCTGTCAGCGAACAGTCATATCATAGCAGCTCAAGCACACAGAATCACGCGGACATGAGACGGCGACAGCAACTGAAAGAGGCTTCCAAACGGTGTCGAAAGCGTCAGAAGGACGAGAGCATGGTGTTCTCGACCGAGATCAACAAGCTGCACCAGAAACTCGCACTGCTCCACACGAAATTCGACACCCCTGGTCTTCCATCCACCGAGGAGAATAGGAGCGCTGGTCATCACCGCTTCCGAATGAAACGCCTCGTTGCATTTCTGGAGAAGAAGTTGAGTGACCACAAGCGCTGGGTCCGGAGCATTCGAGGCTTGATGGTGTCTGCTCCACTCTTTGATTTCGCTGCAAACCTTGCGAAAGACGGCTTCGATTCGCACTCCACGGTCACTCTGGATATGAAGTACCTCGACGAATGGCGAAAGGTCTGTGAGCACGAGAAATTCTCGCGCGTGTTGATGACTCAGCGAATCGAAGAAGCCGTCCGATCATCTTCCAAGAGCGCTTTCGACTTGCTCACGAAGTTTGCAAACCGACGTGCGCAGTTTCAGCGGCGTCACGTCTCGAGAGGGTGGAGCATCGGCACGACCAGCAACAACTCGCTCCTTGCGTTCCATTGTGAGCGACAGCTTCCTATTGGTACGTCCGCAAAAGATATCGCTTTCAAGCTGTGGCATTCAGTGCAGCGCGACGACATCTTGCGCACATTCGTCCCAATGGTGCAAGAATCGACGATTGCTCACGAAAGCGAGTCCTGCTCGATCACCCGCCGCTTGCTACAGCGCAACCCAAACTCTCAACATCAACCTGTTGTCACAGTCGAGTCGATTGCGGTCGCTGAAGAAAGCAGCTTGGGACAGACAAACGAGGAGGTGTGGCAGATCTCGATCGAGGTGATCGACGATCACTATCTCTGCTTGCTCGCTGCAGACAAAGCCGATGAAGCGCCACCGCAGTCTCCTCATGCACAGGGGTCGAGTGCGAGCTTTCAACCATCAGACGACGGATCCTCCAACAACGATTTTTCACAGGCAGCCGGAAGGTTCACTGTCGCAAGCCGCATCTTGCAGACGGCCAGCGGAGCAAGCGTCGAGCTGGTTGGATGTATGCAGCACGGGGAGTCGCCTTCGGACGACAGTGCTTCGCTAGAGCTGCTTCAGTACTTTGTAACAATGCTGCCAGTCTATGAAGAACTGCATCTGTTTCAAAGCGGCACTTTGTAGTTTTGCAGAGCCATGTGCATTAGTTTTGTTTGACCTGCATTTGGCTAGCATCGTAATTGAAATCTTGTTTCTAAAAGTTAGTCATCGTCAACACAGCCTTACAAGCAGAACCCGCAAGAATCACCTGGACTAATCTGTCTCTGCACGCGACTTTGCTTTTCGAGGTCGCGTTTGGCTGGACAACGGAGACGTGGACTCTTCTTCCGATTCCCAAAACGTTGTCGCTCGCAGCGTCGTGTTGATAGGCGACAGCATTGGCGCAACCATCTTTTCCGTTGAGTTCGCAAGCTTCTGCGCCATCCATGCCAGGATAACGTGCATGATGTCATGGTGCTGCTCGCTCAAGTCGACCAGATCCTTCGTTGGGATCTCAAAGAGCGTTGCGCGACCAACTGCCACTGCGTTTCCGTGGAGGCTCGTGTTTGGAACGAATGACTGCAAACACAATGGATGGTGAGTAAACAAAAAGAGACAAAAGACGACCCAAAGACGCTCACGTACCTCTTCGCCAAAGCAATCTCCGTCGTGTAACTCGATTGTGACTTCTCCGCTGGGCAACTGCTGCGTGATGGAGATGGTACCGTCGATAATGACATACGTGCTGTCAGCAGCAGCGCCGTCAACGTACAGGGTGTCGCCGTGATTGAGAGACGTCACGCGGGAAAGCTGAGCGACTAACGATACTTTGTCATCGTCTAGGTTCTTCATCAGCTGAGATCCCTTCAGGCAGATGCACTTCTCGAAATTGGTATAATCGGAGCCATCTGAGAGACCAAACATGCCACGTGACGGAAAGCTATCCGATTTGATGTTGGGCATGGATGATCCTTGAAAGCTCAGGTTTCTCGCTCTTCCACTTGGAGCAGACATCGGAGCTCCTGATTCCGAAATGCGCGAGCGTCCAATGTTGTACAAGAACGACTTCGCAGCACGATCGACTGACAGAACAGCCCTCAGATCGGACGTAAGAGACTGGGTTGCTTTCAGCATCGGATGATCTCCTTCGGCATTAGAATGTACTGCTGTAGCGTTGAGTGACATTGTTCGGTCCCGACGTGGAAGGCTGCCAGATTGAGCAATGGCGTGCAGTGGCTTTTACAAACATATAAAGGGAAATTGTTAGTTTAGATCAACTCTTTGTCAAGCAGATAACCTCGAGATGACCTTACCTCAAAGTACAGCCAGCGCAGAGACGATGCGACAGCATTCAACACTCCTCGCGACACGCGCGGAGTTTCCTTCATCAATGCATCCAAGTCATCTCTTGAAACACTCAGGAGGATACAGTCGGTCAGCGCTGTCGCAGACGCAACATGCTTCCCGGCGTGAAGGCTGTGCATCAGTAGCGCTGCTTGCCCAATGCACGCTCCATATCCAACCTCCGCAAGAATTCGACGCTCTTTGTGGAGCTGAACGGTCCCTGATGCGACAACATACATCGCGCCAGCTGGTTTTAACAAAATGAGAGATTGCATTTGAAAGTCGTCAATTGACCATTGCCACGGGCCCATTGCCAATACATTCAGCCAAACATGCCAACTTACCAAGATCCCCCTCCCGCGCAAAAGTTTCACCTTTGCCGACTTTAATGGGAACGAAATGATGCGATAGAACGCGCAAGATCCCAATCGCGCAAACGTTCTCAAAGAGGGAGGAGTAGCGTAAACAGTTCGCGATCTGCACCCAAGCGCACACGAACTATATGTAAGCCATACATTCACACTTGCAAATAACGCATCTTCCACAGCTAGACACTTACCGCAATCCTAGAGATCAGCGGAGGCTCGCATTCCTTGATCATTGGGACACATTCGTACGAGAGTACCTCTGGACGGCTGTAATTGAGGAAAGACTGTTAGCATCAGAGTTGGGCGATAGGACGAAGCTGAAGAAGAAGCAATTGTACCTGTGATAGGTTTCAACGAGCAATTCCTTTGTCAACTCGTTGCCTACCAGCTGAGGCAGGATGCTTGTCTCGAACTGTGTCTTCATCGCGTCATCTAAGCACTCAGCATGATCCGCAGCAATGTGCAGAAAATATTGGAGAGCGAGCGAGGACAGCTCAGCATGTGGTTTCGGGTGCTGAAGCACGTCAAGGAGAATATCGACGCCGTTCTTTCCGGCGAAAAACTCTCTGACATCCCGTTCCATCTATAACAAAATCGAATGATTAGTCCACATAGTCGAACTGGAAATGGGACTCTCTTCTCGCAAGCATACCTTTGCCGTAGACTTCGTGGACGAATTCTGGGGGAAAAGCAATGGGAGAACCAAATTCTTGTACGCTGAAGGCAGCAGGCTCTCTAAAACTTCCTGCTCAAACATGTGAACCCATCAGATATTTTTCAGGTGGCTCATACTACACAACAGTATCAAACAAACCTGAATCGCTGAAAGCACTTGCGGTGCGTCGGACTGCAGTCCTTCCAGGATTACAGCGACGTTAAACTCTTTCGGAAAGCCAGTCGAAAGAAGTTTCAGTAAAAGGCGCTGGGTATCGTGCAGACTGTGCTCAACGTGCTGCAGAAGAAGTGGTGACGTTTCTTCAATGTTGGTCGCAGTGCGCGGGCAAATCTGGTTGAAAAGCTTCAGCACGTGGCGCATCTCGTAGACTTGTCTGATCTTGATATTCAGCGCGTGGTGAATCGAGCTCATGGCTTGGGAGTGCGTGTGCATGACCTTCTCGTCGGTGGTAGATATCTGACAAATCAACATTTTATCAAGAGCACAGTTAGCAAGGAATAACTTAGACGTGCAAAGCTGATAGAAGGCATCTTACCAAAGTCAGCAGGGCGTCCACCACTAACTCTTCCAGCACTGCATCTTTGCTGAATAGTTGGTGCAGGATGTCAAGGTTGGCTGGCTCGGAGTCCTCGCTTGCCTCTCTCGAAATTGTCGGCGATACGATCAGTGTGTCGATAAGCGACAAAAGCAAACTGAGTTTGTCTTCCAGTGGAAAGTTGCTCGTCTCGAGAACCTTCATCGCGCCAGCCAGTGCCTCTCGCTTCTGCTCCATGCTGCTGGTTCTGATATTCCCGATGGCTCTCTCTGGAAATCGAACGACAGATTCCGTAAACTGGGAAAGCGTTGCCCAAAGGGCGACTGGATCAAACCACTTGAGCGCAGCTACGACTTGGGTCCGCAGAGTTGAGTTGGACAAATGTTTCACGAGCGCTGGGATCAACATCCGAGAGTTCCGAGAACTGTGAGAACACGATTCAACCGCTGCTTGGACGATTTGAGACGACGAATGATGCAGCAAGTAGACCAGGAATCCGTCCCCAAGGAGTTCTGGGAGTTCTTTTCCAACGATCTTCAAACATACCACTCGAGATTCGGACGCCTATTGCAAACCATCATCAGTATAGTTAGTGCATAAATTTTATCACTCAGAAACTGTACACACTGGGCAAACCTTTTCTTCGTGAAGCAGTCGCTGGAGAACCACGTTGGCTTCCTCGTCCATCCAGTCAGATAAACGTAGCAACGCGACAGCGGCACACACAACCACAGACTTGTCTTCGTCGGTGCTTTGGACAAGTTTGCCCAGCATCTGGGAACACTTTTCAGCATCCGCATTAAACTTCTCGTAGCCGCATGCGAGAATCGCAGCAACCCTCAACTGACGGGGAACAGCCAGCGATTTGTCCTTGATCATCATCATCAGATCCATCGTGTTGAAAATGCCGGACGGGAACGTGCTGGAATCAGGCAGGAAATATGATTCTTGAGCATGAAGCACAAATTGGCGTTTTGCAGCAGTGTGTAAACTGAGCAATCTCAGCTTGGTGTGCAACGGAGTTACTGAAACTCCGTCTCGATTCTTCTTGTAAAAAAGCGCTCGCAATTCCTGCACACACAGATGTTATCAGAAGTTGCAGGGTGTCGCCAAATTAAAGAAGAGTGGCATACTTACTTGCGAGAAGAGCCCAATGTGCTCATGTGATAGAGAACTCAATACGTAGTTGACTTGATTCTGAGCACCGGAAACCAGAGTTTCTTTCACCAGCACGATCTGTTCACAAAAAATGCGCGCTTAGCAAATACTCGAGTGCTCTGGTTCGGTGAGTTCGGCTTTCGTACCTGATCTGGTGTGAAGTCAACCAGCGGGGACGTCAAGTCCAAGTATCCTTGACGCAAAGACGAATAAAACTCGGCAGCATATGACTGGCGAGCTGCTAATGCGTCGACGAACCACGCAATAGCAGCAGCAGTCATGATGACACTGCACACACAACCATTGATTGGTTCGATGGAGTGACATGAGTGATAAATAACGGCACCATCCGGAAAACCCAAGCTCTCAGGCAGACTTACCTCATTGATGATGCTCCCAAAAATCGCGCGACGATCTCTGCCGTCAAAAACATCGACAAAACTGCTCCAAAGATTCGAGAGAGCGATCGAAATGGCCCACACACGAAGCTCTTGAAGCGAGAACGCTCGCTTGCGTTGAATGGCAGCCACAGCAACTCTCGCGCTGGATTGAAGATCGACAAGGAAATTGCATTGTACAGCGCGCGGGTGAAGACCAGCGAGTACACCGACTAAGACACAAGAGCGATGACACGAAGAAGCACAAAGCAGTTAGGAAAACGGTCGATTACGCTGATGTCTCACTCCCACGTAAGCACATTTTCACATAAACTACCAGCGTAGGCACTTACATTCGAAGCGTAGGTGGATGCACCAAAGAGGAAAACGGATACTGGAAGCATACTGATGCCGTACATGACACCAAACCGCGTGAAAAACGGACCCGATGCGAGTTGCATGGGAATCATCAGGAAGCTCTGCACCGCGTTAATCTTTGTCAGCGATGCCTTCACTTGGTCTTCCTCTTGAAGTGACAGCACCGAGAGAGTCGTGTTGTCCACGAGCACACGGATCACAGTCGCAAGCATGTCGAAAAAACAAATGTGCTTCAGGTAGTTGCGTCCCTGGATCTCCAAGATGATCGCAGACGATGCGTTCTGGTCGCTAGCGGCCTTGGCGCTGCCGTCTTTGTTTGCTTTGTCCTTTGTGCTACCGCCAGATGTCTTCTTTCCAGACTTTTGCGTAGTTGCTCCAACTGCTGTCGTCGGCGCGAAAGTTTCCGCTGTGAGGTACAGCACGCCAGCAACGAACATCTGCAGCACGGCACCGACGATCAGGTTGTACTCGGTCGGCAGCGTGCGCTTCTGCAACGCCGGCAGGACGGTAAAACTCGCGATCAGACTCCCAAACGTCGTACCAAACGTGATGAACCTGCGAGCAACATACAACAACACATATGCCACAAAGAGCATCCATCAGTCGTCCATCACAAACGCAAACAAATCACTGCACACAGCAGTATCCTTCTTTGGGGTACGTACCCAAAGTACTTCTTCGACTGCGAGACATCAAACGCCTTCGCGCAGAGGTCCCAGAACTGCTGGTTCAGCAGCTGCGCCGAGATTTCGAGCCAGATGTAGATCGCGACCGAGATGCCGCGCGCCAGGAGCGGCACGCAGAGCGACGAGATCGCGAGCGCGAGCAGCCCCAGCGCGAGCCCCGCGGGACAGATCGCATAGAGCACGCTCGACGGCGCGCTCTGCTGCGCGAGCTTCGTGAGCAGCTGGTTGGCGCTCGTGAGTGCGTACGCGGTCGTGAACGAGAGCACCAGCGTCAGCGCCGCGACGCTCGACGCCTTGTAGCTGCGCAGGAAGATCGTGTCGCGCGAGATGTTGCCGAGCACGGAGACGCAGCACTGGAGCGTGAAGAGCGCGCAGAAGAACGCCACGCGCCCGAGGATCCCCATGCGGCTCGTGAGTGCGTGCGTGCACCTAGGCGGACGCGCGCTTCCTTCCTCTCTCTGTTGCACTTCTGAAGCTTGCAGAATGCGGAATGAGGCAACGATTGCAGTTGCTTCAATTCGGTTCGCACAAACAATCGTTTGTTCAGAAACGACTCTCAAAGAGCGAGTAGTTCAGTCATGCTTCTCATATTTTATACTACTATATTTTATACTACTCTGCTCCTTGACAATTGCACATTTGTTGAGCCAGTATTACGGCGCCACGACAAATTATGTGTGAGATCAATCAAGATATTCTTCACGATGCTGTTCGCGTCTCCGTTCAAAAGTCTATCACCTACCTTAACCCTCTACTTCGTCCTACCGTCTCCTTCTGTCCCTACCTACATCTACTATATTTCTTTGGCGACTAAGCGCGTCATTCCCCGTCTTCGAGGAACAACCCAAACGCTTTATTCCACGCGCACAAAACAATGTTCTGCACGCAGCTTGCATCTCTTATTACATCCGGCTCACGAGCGCCTTGAACGCGTCCTGAATCACTTTGCGGTCTCCCGTTGCGACTTGCTCTGCGTACGACGCGGCGAGCTCTGCGGGGCAGCCGATCGACGGCAGATACACGTCGGCCAGGTAGCGAACGTACTCGCTGCCGAGTGCCTTCACGAGCACTTCCTGGAAAATCGCAATCTCCTTCATCGCCGAGGTGCTCTGCATGTCGTTCACGTCAAAATGGAAGCGCTTCGTGATCTCAAACATCGCTGCTGTAAAGTTCTGCACGACGAACTGCGTGAACACGGCTTTCCCCTCGGGCGAGAGCTTCACGTCCGGGTTCGCTGGTGCGGGCGTGCCGAGCAACCATCGCGCCGCGATCTCGTGCGCAATCGTGAAACAGGCGCGGTTCGTGTTCGCGTCCGTCACCTGCGCGCATCCTTCGAGCACGAGACGGAGCACGCTCTCCAATTGACCGACATTCCGTTCGCACACAAACACGCTCTCCAGGTTGTGCATCACGAGATGCAGGAAGAACGCAAACATGTACTTCTGGATGTGCTCTCGCTCCAGCTGCGTCGCGTCTTTCGTCTCGCTGTCTCCCGACGCATTGCGCGGCGGCATCAGCGAGCACAAGTGCTGCACAAACACCATCGTCGTCTCTTCAAAGAACGGGAACAGCGCTTCCTTGTACTTAATGATCAGCTGGTCCAAAAGCTGCACAACTTCAATCACATCGGACGCTTCGCAGCAAACCATCAGGTGCTGCAGCGTCTCCGACACGTTGCCCAACAAGTGCTCGCTGTCCAGAACTGTGATCAGGCGGTGCAGCGTGAACACGACTTTCGAACGCACGCTTGGGTGGCGGGGCAGCACGCGCAAGACGCACGTCGCCGCCGTGAGCACCTGGGTGAATGTTTCCTGGTGGTGCAGCATGCAGTTCGAGCCTCGGAAAGCCTTGAGCACGTGGGCAATCGCATTCAGCAACGACGCCGAGCGATCACCGACGTATTCCTCGCTTCTCGTGCGATTCTGGAGCGCAGTGAGCGTTGCATCAAGTGCCTGGAGCAGCGGTTCCAGCACAGCCTTGGTGTACTGGTACTTGATCTCAGCCATGTCTGGTGTGGACGACGACACCAACGACGCGATCACCTGACCGGCGAGCTCAAAGAGGTACAGCTGGTCGTCGGGTGGCAAGTAAGACGGGTCATTCTTCTTCGCGAGCGCCTTCGCATCGTCTGGAATCATTAGACGAGGTCCAAGCGCTTGGAGAATGTTCGAAACGTGCGGGTGCACTGAGCCCCCAATCGCCTTAACCAGTCGCAAACATAAGTAGCACACGCGGGATCGCACATTCGCGTGGCTGTTTGTGAGTCCATTTGGTCCAAACATCATCTCCAGCACTGCTGGAATCAGCGCATTCTGGTTCTGCAGCACTTTGCTGTAGCGCACTGTCAGGTCGTAGTACGTCAGCAACACTGACGGGTGGAACGGAGCCGCGCCTGGGACAGTTGAAGCGCCGATCATGTTGCTGTGGATGCGAACCACCATCTCCACCAGCGGACTGTTGGGTTCTTCAAACGTGCTTGCAGTCTTCAGCGTCGTCAGACCTTCTTTAAATCGGTAGACAAGCGACAGGAACGACTCCAAGTCGCGGTGGTCAATCTGACCAAACTGCATGGGCAACTGCTGCGCGAGATTCGTCAGGAACGCCATCGTGTCCAGCGGTCGCAAGCGCGTGATGTTCACGTAAATCTTGTACAAACTGCGACGGTATTCTTCAAACTCGGCAGCGTCCGAGTCCGAGTCTTCCTCTGGATACCGGGTCTGGCGGTAGATGCCGTGGAAGATCTGCGGGATGTACTCCGACGGCTTGAAAATGTCCTCGATACCGTTCACCGGTGGTTTGCTGCTGTTTGCCGCGCCGCTGCCACTCTCCGATCGAATCAGCGTCCCAACCGAGTTCACGATCTCAAACACTTCTTCCGACACGTCCTTAGTCTCGTGCGCAAACAAGTCCCAAACCAGTGGCATGAGCTGACGCAGCATGTTGCTCGCGAGCGCAAAGAGCTCCACACTGTTCTGGTGGCGGAACGTATCCATGCACTCGACGAGCTCCAATCCAATGCCGTTGATCACTTCGCCCACTTCTTCGGCAAACTCGTCGTCGTCCTGGATCGGGAGCATGCCGATCACTTCGATGATATTGAGCTGCTGGAAAAGCGCAATCTTCTTCTCCGCAGTCATGCCCTTGTCGATCACTTCGAACAAACAGTTTGCAGCCGGACAGCGCAGCGCAGCGCTCTCTCGGAGCATCTTAAATAAAAGCGGCAGAATGCGGTCGTTCACGATCAGTCCGATGTCGACCCAGCTGATGTACCGCTTCAGCGTCTCCAACGCGCTGTAGCTGAGCTCGACCATCACGGCGCTCGCGTCGCAGTTCACGAGCACATTGTAAATCGCGTCGAACGTATCGGCCATGCACGAGCTCTCACGCATCGCGTCCTTGATGCGCATGTTGGCGTTCGCCTCGGCTTGCGATCGCTGCGCGTCAAACTCGACGATCTCTTCGTTGATCGCAACGAGGATGCGGAAATACATCTCGACCATCGACGCGCCTTTCGGCAAAAGCGCCATGAGCTCCGAGAACGCGGTCGGCCATCGGTCCGGGTAGTCGCGCTTGATCAAGAGCGTGATCACGACCGCGAGCTTTGTCTTTAAATACGGCGCCTTGCTCTCCACGAACGAGACGTTCTCCTGCAGCCACGTGAGCAGCTCGGTGCGGATCTGGGCCGACACCGCGTCTTCAACGCCCTTTGTCAGCGCTTCCTGTGCAACACGAAGAAGGCCACAAGCGAGTAAACAAGAACAATGAGATCACATGTATCCACAGTAATCGATAGCAAGTCGTAAAGACAGCAGAACATCAGCAAAGCCCCACCTGCAGCGCCTGCAACGCGTAGAACTTGACCTCTTGGTGCTCGGAGAACTCAAAGAGCTCCAGCTCGTACCGCCAGCCGTCCGCGCTCGCCTTGATCGCGTTGCAGAACGTCTCGGCCTGCAGCTTGAGCGCCTGCGCCTGCTGGTCCTGCAGACTCGCGCTCGCGTACTGGAACGCGCACAACACCGCCATCTCGAACTCTGCGACCGTGCTCGCCATCTCTGTCGTTATGTACTGCTGCTGCTGCTGCGGCGGCGGCGTCTTCTCCCTGCTGCCTTCTGTCTGCTCAATGTGCGCGCGTGGTTGCCTTCACTCTCACCACCAGGATTCAAAAGTGACCGAAAAGCAAGAACGAGGGGAGGGGGTACAATTTATGTCGCAATTCATTTCCAGTTGCAAAATGAATTGGGTCTGAGTTTTTGAAAAGGCGGAAATCGATTTTGAGTTTTCAAGGCTTTGTCGTCGAATTTGAGGCGCGAAAATGCGGAAAGGTTGCGAACTGGACGTGGAGGCAGCGGAGGCAGCGGAGGCAGCGGACGCGGCGACCATGCGCAACGAAGAGGAGAGCGAGGAGGCGCCGAGTGCGGCCCACAGAGGAGAGGAGGAAGAAGAGCATGACGAGCTGCTCACGTCCGCAGAGCTGCAGCACGAGGAAGAGCAAGAGCAGGAGGAACAGGAAGAGGATGGCCATGACGATGGCGATGACGAGTCCTGGCGCTTTATCGGTGTGAGCGACGGAAGAAGCGGTGGCAACGGTGAAGCAGAGAGCGACCGCCACACAGCAGATGACCTGTACGATGGCGAGTATGACGTTGGCGATGAGGATGGCGAGTACGAACACGGCAGTGTGGAGGAGGAGGAGGAGTACGATGATGACGAGGAGGAAGATGACGATCTCGTGCACCGCAGCTGGTCGACGGAGAAAGAGCCGCTCTCGAGCCGATTGAGCGGTGGGTATGACGTGGAGGCAGGTGAAGCAGATGAAGAGAATAGAGACAGCGAGTATCAAGAGCTCGCTCAGCAGTACGATAACGCGAGCAGCTACCATCGTCGCTTGGAGTTTCTAAGTGACGATAGATACAGAGGTGGCGATGGAGATCACGATCATTACGAAGACCAATATGAAGAAGACGAGGAGGGCAGCACCGACGAAGAGCTCCTGGCGTTCCAGTTCCGTAGTGAGCGCTCGATACAGTGGACGAGCAGCACCAGCAACGCAGAGCCATCACCATTGGAGCATAGAGACATTGTGGCCCCCGCCCCCACGCAGCAGAGCATGGACCGTGTGGAGGCGAGTGTTCGCGCGGCACTGAGCATCCTGAACGGCAGAGACAGCAGCAGTCGCAGCGATGTCGAACATGAACTCAGCGATATGAGTGAGGAGCACAAAGAAGAAGAGCAGGATGAAAGTCGCGATGGCGATGATCAAGACGAGTGGAAGCTGAGCTTTGGCGACGACGGCAAGCCTTACTACTACGACATTGTGCACGAAGCGATGGAAGCGCGGTGGCCGCTCGAGTTCCCACCAGAAGGGAAACAGTCGTCTCCGCCAGCTATCTATGAAGTCAATAATGACGCAGACAACCAGGGAGAAGAGGAAGAAGAACACGCGTTTGACCAGGATGAGGAGCATGGTGAAGACTACGGAAACCACGATGGTGTGTACGAGCATGGAGAAGTGGTAGAAAGCGTAAATGGCGATGCCGTTAGTGAGGCTCAAGAAACAGATGAAGGCGAAGACGAAGCTCATGAAGAGGAGGACCAGTACCACAAAGAGAGCTACCACGACAACAATGTTGAAGAAGAGTCAGACGAAGAGCACGCCGATAATGAGAAAGAAGAGAGCCAATTCGACGTCAGTGCAACGAGCCTCGCGAGTCACCAAGTGCAGATGCAGCGCTCGAACTTCACGCTCAGCAACTTTAGCACAGTGACTGAGGGAGAAGACGAGTGGCAGGAGGCGTACACTGCGAAAGGACGAGTCTACTACTACAACCGACGCACGCGCGAGTCCTCGTGGAAAAAGTACGTACCTGTCTTTGCTTTCTTCTATAGAGTTTGATCTCCGTTTTGAATTTTCAAGAGTACTCACTACCACTCGTCTCCTGATACGCTACAGACCAGAGAACTACGTCTCTCGCCAGCCACAGAAGCAGCTCGCGTTCTCCAGCTCGTTCTCGTCAAGTCGTGGGGTCGACAACAACAACAACAGCCACTACAACAACGTGTCGTTCTATTCCAGCGCCACCTCAGTTGGCGACAGACGCGCCTCGTTCTCCCCTGAGACACAAGACTTTCTCTTTTGCTCTTTCTGTGGAGCAAAGAGCGTCGGCGAAGCTGTGAAGACGCATTTCCGGGACTGCAGCGCGCAGCGATTCCATCGAGAAAACCAGACTGATCTGTACAAGAAATTCGAAGAGCTGCTCTGTCTGATGTCGGAAGACTCGACCTTGCGATCGATGCATTACGCGTCCTCCTTTCCGGAAGCAAAGCCGCTCGAGGTGTCTCCAAGTGCACTGAGCAGTTACAGAGAGTCGTCAAACCACGCGTCGATCCAGGATAGTCTGCTGCTGCTGCGTCGGCAACAACACTCTGGTACCTCTCAAGAACCCTTGAACGTCGGCACTCGTGAGCTGGAGCACAGGGAAGCCCCGCAAGAGCGTCCAGTTCACAAGAGAGAGCGACTTCTCGTGCGCATGTCGTCCGCTCCGTCGAGTAGTTCTGTCCAATCCAGCGAATCGTCCACTTCACGACGGAAGATCAGTGTTGGATCCGCGAGCGAAGCCACCTCTTCGACTCGCAGCAATAGCAATAGTAACAACGCAGGCCGTCCCAAGCCGAGCAGCGGCAGTGGGTACTACCAGGAATCGGAAACCTGTAGGTACTGTGGTCGCAGTTTTGCGGAAGGTAGACTCGCAAAGCACGAAGCCGTGTGTCCTCGGGTGTTTGGGAATAAAGGCTCGTGGGGACGAGGAACGGCGCAGACATCGTCTACAGCGCCCACCGCCAGCGTCTCGCCGTACGCAAAGACTCAACGAGGTGCGAACTTTTTGCGCAAGAAATCCAAGTTCACGCCGATCGAGAAGCGGAACCTCGTGCTGAGCTTCAAAGAGCACCAAGCGACGCTCGTAGGCTGTCCAGTGTGCAAGCGCAAGTTTGCACCTTCCGGCGCGCAGCAGCACATCGACATCTGCAAGAGCGTGCAGAACCGACCGAGGAACCCGATCCGCCTCATGAAGGATTTCGCGGTGGCTGGATGAAAAAGAACATTGGCTCGTAAAGATAGACGACAAATCAAGCTTCAACGACAGTTTTTCATCCGTTACTCAATGGCTGAGTTGTGAGTTCCATTCTCTTTGTAGAGTTGTGGGAGCGATAGACAGGCACCAAGTGGAGTGGAGTAACACCAGATTCTGAGCAAGATGGAGTCCAAGGACGGGAAACCCGCGAAGTCAAGTGCCGGCAACGATGCGAAGAATGGCGGAGACCAGGTGGACAAGTGGTGGACAGCGATCTCACGCCTGATCGTCATGCAGCTCTGCTGCGGACTGCTCATGCAGCTCTCGTACGTGGCGTTCCCGGCGTACAACTTTGCGCTCGCGCTCTGGTGCCTCGTGTGCTGCAACCCCAAGTGGATCTCCAAGAACCCTCGCCTGCTGCCGCTGCATCTGGTCGCCATCGGCTTTTCCATCGTGACGGACATCATCTGGATGAGCCTCTGGGTCTCGGGCCGCGTGTTCTACGACCAGCTCTGCGGTCTGAACAGCGTGTCCATTGTGAGCTGCGGCGGCGCGGGCGACTACTACCCGGGCTGCCAGACGAACCGTTTTGCGCTGTTCACGCTCATCCTGAACGGCCTCGCGAAGGCCGCCACGCTCGTCGCGATGTACCGAGTCCACGCGCTCACGCCGAGTGCGAGTGGCAGCAACCACCATCACCACCATCACCATCACCACGGCCACCATAACTCGAACCAGGACTCGAACGCGCCCAGCCAAGGTGCGTCGAGCACCAACATCAACAACAGCAACGCCCGCTCACCCACTGACGTTGTCCACCAAGCACCAGGCCGTCTGGACCCACCGTCACAGGTTTGAGTGAGATGACCCCTTCTTCCCTCCACCAAGTTCTCCAGCTAGAAGAAAGAGCTACAAGCTCTCGTAGCCAGTCATTCCAGGTTTCCACCAACTGGGACCACAGACTGTACACGCACATGTGACAGTGTGAGGAGGAGGGAATATTGCGAATGAAGATTTGATTTTTTGATATTTTTTCGACTTCAGGAGTACCATAATGTAGTATCATCAACAGCCAAAGACGGTCTCCTGTACTCCCTTTGAGCAGTTCACTATCAGCCTCTTGCTGCTACGATCGCGCCAAGCGCCAGCCCAAGCAGCATCACCAGTGTAGTGGAGAATGCGGACCATCGTTCGTCTGGCCGTCACCGTCCGAGTCGGCCTTGCAGAGCGTCGAGGTCCACTTCTTGCCCACGCCGTCGAACGCCTTGCCAAACGAGTTGAGGCTGTCGGACGCGCCCTCGGGGTCAGTGTGGCCCACGGCTGGGACATTGGGCACGTTGAAGCCATTCGGAATGCGACTGCGGTACTCGGGCTTCGCTTGGACGGGCTGGAGGCCATTGGACGCTAGGAGGATGGTAACGGAGAGCAGCAGCACGGATGGCGCGACGGTCTTCATGTTGAAGGGCGAATGCTTGGCAGGCTGTTGCGAAGTTGTTGCTGTTTTCAAAGGAGCGCGGGGGTGTTCGGGAGTATTCGATTGTGAGCGAGTCCTGGGAGCTTTACAGCCAGCAGCCATCTGCACAATGCATAACGGCTCACTCACTCCAACAGCAGGTATCATCAGAAGTACATGTATTCACTCCACTGTTGTGGTTAGCGCTCGCTTGAGGTTCCCAGGAGTGTGTGCTGCTGAGAAGAGCGAAATGGGAGCACTCATCTTATCTTCGCCACGGATTTTGCATCAGCAGAGTACGCATAACCTGGGCGGGATGGGATACTGCCAGGAAACCTTAAACAGATACTAGAGCAGGGAGGTAGCTAGCTAGTCTCGGATCGCTGCGATCGCGCTGAGCGCGAGGGCCGCGAGAAGCGTCACCGTTGAGAACCCAAGCGAAAAGCCAGGGGCACTAACCGACGTTGCCGCGGGGGTCGAAGTCGGGACAGTTGTAGGCTTGGGCGTCGTCACCATGGGCTTGGTTGAGTCGGCGGTCGCGGTCGAGTTGGCCGTCGAGGCAGTCGGGATCGAGGCTGAAGGCGCGGCCGATGGCGACGAGGAGGAGGACGAGGCCGAACTGGAGTTGGAACTGGTCGTGGGCTTGGAGGTTGTTGGGGTTGACGCTGGGGCCGCGGATGGCGATGCTGAGGCCGCCACGGGAGATGGACTCGCCCCCGAGCAGCTCGCACTAGCCAAGAGCGCGGCGCTCGAGGTCTTAGTCTTGACACCCGGGTCCGAGACGCCGTCGCTCCAGCGCACAACGGGGGCAGTCGCCGTCCATTCGCAGCACGGGTCGCCGAGCTCCTGTCCGTTCGTCTGGCCGTCGCCGTCCGAGTCCATCTGGCAGAGCGCAACAGTCCACTTCTTGCCCGCTTTCTCGAAATCGTCGCCAAAGACGTTCGTTTCTCGGGTGCTACCCTCGGGGTCGGCGTGACCCACCGCAGGGACATCCGGCACGTTCGCGCCGTTCGGGATGCGCGCAACGAACGAGGGCTTGGCCGAGGCGACTGGGAGTCTGCTGGCGAGCTGGAGGACTGCGAGGGACGCGACGAGAGCGCTGCTGCTGGTGAGGTAGAGCTTCATATCTGGAGGTAGGTTGGGAGGGAGGTGGCTGGAGCTGGAGGTAGTATTCGCGAAGTCGAAGGCAAATTTGAGAATGACCAGAGGTCTCGGAGCCATTTGTCTTGGGTTGCGAGAGCGAAGCAGACGAAAGAGAAAGCGAGCGAGCGAGCGAGAGAGAGAGAGAGAGAGAGAGAGAGAGAGAGAGAGAGAGAGAGAGA
>JAASFI010000390.1:0-30658 GCA_023333705.1 Globisporangium viniferum
ACGAAGTGGAGCTCTACGACACCGTACTCTTCCCCGAGGGTGGCGGCCAGCCCTGGGACACCGGCAAGATCAACGACGCGGTGGTAGACAAGGTGTACGTGAAGGATGGCCGCTGCATCCACCGCGTGCCGCTTGTCGATGGTGCTGACGGTGTTGCTATTGCGTTTGAGAAGGACCAGGAGGTGGTCGCGGTCGTGGACTGGGACCGCCGCTTCGACCACATGCAGCAGCACTCGGCGCAGCATCTGTTCAGCGCGATCGCCGAGAAGTACGGCTACGACACGACGACGTGGTCCATGGGCGAAGAGCGCAACAACGTGGAGCTCGTGCCGTTCCCAGGCACCGACACCGCGAAGAGCAAGCAGAAGGTGGTGCCCATGGAGATCCTGCTCCAGATCGAAGAAGAGGTGAACGACGCAATCGTCGAAGGACTCGCGATGACGCCAAAGTTCGCGACTCCGGGCAGCGCCGAGTGGGAGAAGATCGCCGCGAAGTTCAGCGCCGAGCAGATGCCCGAAGCGATGCGCATCGTGTGCATCGACGGCATCGACGCCAACCCTTGCTGCGGCACGCACGTGAAGAACCTCGCGCTCCTGCAGTCACTGCGCATCCTGAACATCGAGTCGGCGCGAGGCGCGACACGCGTCTGGTTCGTCGCGGGCAAGCGCGTGAACCGCGAGTTCTCACGCATGTACGTGTGCAGTGCATGGTGGGTCCAGTCCATGAGAGGTGGCGTCAGGCTAACGTGTTGTTGCTGTTTTTTGTTGCTCATGCAGGTTCCGTCGCGAGCAGGCGATGGTGAAGCTCTTTAGCTGCGGTCCGGACGAGCACGCGGCTCGCGCGGAGAAGCTGTTGCAGGCGCAGAAGTCCTCCTTAAAGGAGATCAAGAGCCTGCAAAACGAGCTCGCGGCGTCCATCGCGTCGGAGCTGCTCACGCAGAGCAAGAGCGACTCAGACGCCTCCGCTCCAGTCGTGCACTACCACCGCGTGGACGGCGACCTGGTGTTCCTGCAGGCGATCCTGGCGCACTTGGGCGACGCGAAGGAGAAGACGGTGTTCGTGCTGGCAGCGGGTGAAGTGCGATCGGAAGCGATGTTCGTGCTCGCCGGCCCCGCGCCGTTCATCATGCAGCACGGCAAGGACGCAGCGCAGGTGATCGACGGCAAGGGCGGCGGCGGCAAGAACGGGGTCTTCCAGGGCAAAGCCAAGGGGCTGAGCAAGCTGGACGCGCTCGTGGCAAAGCTCACGGAGCTGCGTCTCGCCGCATAGAGTAGAGAGAACAGGGATATCAACACTGTTCCTGGACAAATGCATGAATGTTTGCAATGCCAACTGAGATTGAAGAGCTCATTGGAGGCTCAGTGAGATGGATTCGTTCGCTTCTAACACGTGTATTTGGTATGTTATAGTGGAAATTATCGAGAAGTGTATGCTCTTCATGCAAGGACGGATTTGCTGCTGCTTGCTGTATTGGGACGAAGCGCTTTAGATCGGCATGTATCCCTGGCGGCGGAGCGTGTCCACGCGGAGCACAGCCTTGTAGATCGCGAACACGAGGCACATGCCGAACGCGATGCTGAGCACGATCAGCGTGCCGCTCGACATGCGCGACCATAGACTCTCGTCTCCGACGCTGGCGTTGCCTGCGCTGGCGGTTTGAGCCAAGTGCTGGTCCGTTGGCGGGTTGTAGTTGCAGATTTCCTGCCACGTGCCGGTCTTCGCGATGTGGTTCTTGATGATCGCGTTGAACTCGCCCAGTGGGCAGTCGATCGACGAACACTTCTCGAGCTTCACCTGCTCTCGCTTCGTCTTTGGCGACCAGATATACGTCTGCACAGAGTACGATTCAGTACCAGTGGCCGCATTCTTGAGTGCGTGGAGCTCGAACGCCAGCGTCGTTGCAGGGTGCAGAGCCGTCATACCGAGTGCTTCCGGGAGTCCTTCGAACTGGAAGTTCCAGCCGACCATCTTGCCGAGGCCGTGGAGCAGCTCGCGGTGACCGTGGTATGAGAAGTAGCGGTACTGACCTGGCGCTGGCGAGCCCGGGTTCGCGGCGGAATTGAGGTTCTCGAGCAGCAAGTCCGAGAACCCACCGACCCAGTACGTGATCTCGCGGTCCGTCGAGTAATAGCGCTCCATGAGGTTCTGGAACGCCAGTTGTTCCAGCTTGGCGCTCACGTCCGGCGTCAGTCCCTTCGCTGGAGGCAGCTCTTCGTCGCGGTCAAAGATGAACATGTCGGCGATGTCCTTCACGCCGAGCACGAGGTCTTCACCGCCAGGGACATTTGGGATTTCCTCGAGTGGTACGCCACAGATCTCCCCCATCTTCTCCAGCGCATCATTGTTCACCTTGAGCAGTTCCTGCGCGCGCGTCTCCGCATACACGCTCAGATCGGCGTTCAGAGTGTCCTTGCATGGACCCTTCGGAGCCGCAAACTCGTGCTCGTTCTTTAGCAGTTGCATGGTCACCGGCACGGGTTGGTGAGGAAACCCAATTGGGCCAGTACCGTCCGGGTACAGACCGTATCCGAGCGCAGCCGCACTCTGCGAGCATCGCGTCGCAGCGTCGGCGCGGAAGTACGTCTCAAAGTGCGAGTGGTTGACGCCATTGAACGACGGTGAGAGAAACTTCTTCTCTTCCACATACACCTTGCGCACGTACTCGCCCGCCGCGAGCATCTGGCGCATACCGAACTCCGTGAGTTGCTCGAGTGGCACTTTGTACGCCTTCAAGTTGCCGACGTTCGTCGGGCAAATGTGCTCGACGACACCATTCGGCGCGCGGCTGCCGTGGCGCGAGAGCGTCACGAGACGGCGGAGCTCACTGCTTGTACCCATAAACACACGCACAACACAAAGATCCGTTTAACATCAAATACGCACACATCCAGATCACACGATGGCATGCATCACGCTCATGTTGTAGCTCTTCGTGCTGACACGTACCTCTCGGGCTCTGCCGCGGAGACCGACGCGAGGCTCAGCGCCAGCAGAACGAAGCTCGTGCGCTGCCACATCCTGATGCTGATGCTGGTGGAGATGGTGGTGGTGGTGGAGCGTAAGAGGGAATGAACGGAGAGAGGGAGGATCACCTGCTTGGTCGTTCGTTTCCTTCGCGTCTGCTTTTGCTGCTTTGGTGGGATCTTGCGGAATGAAGAAGAAATGGTGGCTGGTTCAACGGAAAAGAAAACGGAAAGCGCCAGCTTTGCCTCGTCTCTCTTCAACAGTGAGAGGAGAGGGTCTGTGGTGTGTAAAATCAGGCACTTATTTCGCCACAGATTCGACTATTGGATCCCTTGTTTCGACTGACTGAAGCTGACTGGAACGAAACCCACCACCGCAAAAAAAGGCTGCTGCCACCGACTAATTGGTCACCACATGTCACACATGAATCATGAATTTGGTCGATCTTGCTCGAAAATGGATGAGGTGGTAAAGCAGTCTGTCTGGATGGTGATGATACTGTATGCGGTGGCGTCCGTAGACTGGTCGACGACACGCTCGAGCTCATTATTCCCTTTCGCCTTGCTCTTTGTCTTCTTGTCCTTCAAGCCAATCACTTTCTTAATTAATGGGGCAAGACGCGCTCACCGCCCTCTTTGTGCGTGTGTGTGTGTACTGTGTGAACGTGAACGTGCGAAGCAAAACTCGGAACGCTTTCGTGATCGCTTGTGTTGACGCACGCGAGGGTAGGATATCTGTGCAAGCATTCGCCAGTAAACGCATAGCTCCTCAATCCCTCCCTGTAGCTATCAGTCAGTCAACAAACACATCAGTTTGACAATGAGGCAGAAAAGCAACTCGATCTGATTGTCAAACTCGCACCTCCCTCATTTATGTCACACCACAACTTCGTCGTCGCCAACCATTTTCTGTTTTTTTCTCACAAATTCAGGTTCAGCTTGTTGACCGTGGCGTCCGCAAACTCGACGCGGCGCGAGAGCACTTCCTTCACGCGCGCGGCCGAGAGCTTCCACTCGACGCCGCGCGCCTTGCGTCCGAAAAAATCCAGCACGTCGTCCGGCGCGTCGACGTTCAGCACGTTCGCGATCTGGTTCAGCACGGCAAAGATCTCTCGGCAGTCGCAGTGCTCGCCGAAGAACGCGCTCAGCACGCGCACGTCTTTGTCAAACTGCAGCGCGCCGAGCTGGTTGAAGCGCGTGACGCGCGCACTGAACCATTTCTCCATAATCTCGACCGTGCACTTGGCCGAAATCTCCACGAGGCTGCTGTAGTTGGTGGTCGAGAGCGAGCCTCGGAACGAACCCAGCAGCGCGCGCATGCAGACCACGAAGTGGTGCGCGAACGGGTCGTTCGCCTCGTTGAACGTGAACATCTGCTCGGTCAGCTCGTAGTGCACAGGCGGTCGTTTCGAGGTCGTCGTGAGCAATCCGCCGAGGAAACTGATGATCTTTGGCTCAAAGAGCTTGCACAATTTCTTGCGCGACGCGACCAGGAGCTGGTTCAGCTCTGCCGACGAGTCTTCGAGGCCGCTGAGGCACGTGAGGATGTGCTTGGGCACATCGGGGAAGTCCTGCGGGAGCTCGTTTTCAAACTCGCGCTTGAGCTGCGCAATGTACTCGGCGGTCGTCTCGAGACTGTTCATGACGACATCGGGCCCAAGCTCTTTCCGCGTCTCCGGTATCCCTCCTGCTGCACCAGTGGATATCGATAACGTACCAGTTGGAAGTTGGATTGGCCCCATGTTCTTGCTGAACTTTGCGAGTTGCTGCTGCATCTGGTCGCGCAGTTGGCTCGACGCGCCAAAAAGTCCCGCTGTGTCCTCGACGTCCACAAGTTTCACGTTCGCCCCCATGTTGCGAATGCGCATGCGCATCGTGTCGCCCAGTGCGTCGCGCAGCACAGTGTTGATCATGTTGAGCACGCCTGCCGCGCAGTCCACGTGGCCCGTCGCGAGCGCGCGCAGCCCCGAGTTCCTCGACACGTAGAAGATCTCGTCAATCGCCGACGAGATCGGGAACGTCACCACTTCGTCACCGGCATTTGGGAACGACAACGTCCCCGACGAATGGCGGATCTCTTCCCACTGGAACGCCTTGCGCGCCGCCTTGTTCAGCAGGTCGTTCTCGAAAAAGCAGTAGTAGCCCGCAAGCTCTTGCACGGTTTTCCCCAGCTCGCTCTCGTGGCTTGGAGGCAGAACGTGGTTGCTTTGCTCTTTGTCATCGTCTTCACTAACAATCACGCGCGACCGCATGAACCGCTCGTACGTCTGCGTGTGCTGGATCACGAGCGCCACTTCATTCAGCTGCTCGTTCAAGACGGCGATCTCGTCTTCCGCAGCATTGCTGCTATGCATATTCACATCACGCGCTGCTACTGCTGCTGCAGGAGACGTTGAGCGCAGAGTCTGGGCGTTCTGTGACGTTCTCGGCGCCGCATTCGCCCCCAAAGACGACGGGGAGACAACCAGCTGCTCCTCTGCAGCCTGCATGCGGTCGTGGAACCTGCGCTGCTGCATATACGCGCTGAGCACCGCGACTGCGCACTTCTCACCAATACCGTAGATCTCCTGCACAAGGCGGTTCGCACCGGAAACGCGATAGAAGCAGCTCTTCATGAGCTGGTCGTACTCCTGCGAGACGGCCGCGATCTGGTTGAAGATTGTTGTGAGGTGGTCCATCTGCTCACGGGTGCTGAACGAGCCCTTGGTCATCCCCGTCAGCTGCTCGTCCAAAGAGCTCTCGATGTACGCTAGCAGCTGCTGGAACCCGCGCTCTTCGTAGTCCTTGCTCACGATCTGGAAGAGCGGCGCGTAGGTCTGGATCTTCGCCTTCTCGCCGTCGCGCAGCCCTTCGTCGAACGAGCTCTCGATGATGCCCTTGAGATCGTTCTCGATCGTATCCATGCGCAGCTTGTCCGCGACGCCCAGCGGCATGAGCTTCTCGATCTCCTTGAGCTCCTTGAGAAACTTGGCCGCCTCCGGGTAGTTGCGGTGCTGCATCGCGCGCCGGATGCCGACCATCGCGTTGCGCAGATTGAGCAGCTGACTGGACTGCGCCAGACACGCGCTCATGCGCGACTGGATGATGTCGATGCGCCGCACCTCGCGTGTCATCTTCTCGGCGACCTCGTTCGCATTCGCGATCCGCTCGACGACGCCCCCTGTCTGCGCGCTCAGCACGGTCACCTCGGGCGTGAGCAGCAGCAGCTCGCGCAGCGACTTGTGCACCGCGAGCTTCTCGTCCGCCGCGGGGTTCTGCACAAACGCCAGTGCCTCGCTCTGCAGTGTCTGCTGCTGCTTGTGCACGTCCGCGAGCCTCGCGAGGAGCTCCGCGTGGCGCTGCTCGCGCCGCCCTCGTTGACCCATTCTCACCTTTTTGATCTATTCTTGCGTTGTGTGCCTGCTTCAAAACAGCACGCATGTGTCCAATGCTGAAATTATTTTTGTCCAATTGAACTGCATAAAAGTAAATTTCAGCCAATGAAAACGATGCAAATCACCATTTCTGGAAATTGGCCATCATTGCGAAAATTGGCGGGCAATGGAGATCACGCAGTACGTTGCGCTATGCACGCGGCTCTCGCGCTTCGTGCAGCTGCAGAAGCTCACAGACGACGACGCAGCACTGCTGTGCGCGACGTGCGGTGAGTTCACGGCGTCCTACGAGCAAGAGGAAGCGCAGCAGACGCTCGTAGCCAATGACATCAACAACTTCAGTCTTCTCGGCGGTGTGTCCAACGCGACCATGGACGACATCGTGCTGCTCACGATGCAGAAGCTGCTGCTCGGCGTGGTCACTGAGAGCGAGGCGCGCGTGAAGGAGAGCGTGTTTCAAGTGCTGGCGCGCATTTTCGCGCGATGTGCGCTGAAAATCCGCGCGTTCAGCGAGCAGAAGCTGCTGGGCTTTCTACAGAGCTGCGTGTTGTACCTGCCGACACCGGACGCCGCGCTCGAGCCCAGCAGAGCGAATGAACAGCAACAACAACAACAACAACCTGCGAGTCGATCGCTGCAGGCCCAGTCGGAAGAGCTGCGAATGCACATTCTCACATGTATGCAGCTGCTGCTGAGCCACAAGGCACCGGACATGCACTTGTCTATAGGTGCGATGACAGGGAGCTCTTCGGAGCAAGCGCACTTCTTCGCCTACCTGGTGTCAGCGCTACTACATATCAGAGAGCGCGACAAGTGCCGCCCCGCCGCAAAGCTTGCAGTGGAGACGCTGACGCTCGTGATGGACTTTGTTCATGACGCGACGCTGCTGCGGCAGTTCTTCCCTGGCGTGTCCGTGGGCATATGGAAGACGATCAACGCCCCTCAGCAGTCCTCGAAAGTGGTGGTCGCAGCGCTGCACTGCCTCACAGAGTCCATGAAGCTCTGTGTCAGCGACGTGTTGAACCAGAGTGCTGCTGGCACCAGCGGCGCGGCGTTTACGATTGAAGCGCTGCGGGAGCTCGCGCAGCAACGCGTTAAACAAGACATAGAAGAAGCCAACGAGCCAGACAAAGTAGCAACAGACACGTGGCTCGAGGAGACGGCTGTGAACGTCGACATCATCTTTTCCAAGCTCTTTGGGTCGCAGATCTACCAGAAATCGTGGCGCATCCGCAACGCGATGGTCGAGCTCTGCGGCGCCGTGGTGCTCTCCTGCCGCGTGACGCTGCGCGACTCGTTCTTCCGGTGCTACGAAGAGCTGCTCGTGTTCCGGGTGGACTCGATCAGCGAAGTCGCAACGAGTGCTCAAGAAGTGATCAGAGCTCTTCAAAAAGAGCTCTCGACGGACGAGTGGCTGCGGATGGTCCCCGTGCTGGCGGATCGATTCCAGATGCATCTGTCCACGCTGTCACTCAAGTGCTCGACTGATCACGAGAGCGCGAGTGTGAGCATCATGTGCAAGCTCATCGGGTACGTGAGCTTCCTGAGTCATCGCTTGGGCTCGTTCCTGGACGCGTCGATGGACTCGATCTTCGCTGCGCTCTGCCGCATTATGGAGTTTGACGCCATCGATATCGACCTCGTGCTGCACCAAAAGCTGATCGATGACGAAGCAAACAGTGAAGGTGAGCAAGAGAGGAACGCGCTGACGACGTCGCAGTTCCAGAAGCGCCTTCGCTTTTTCCACGAGGAAGAGTCCGTGAAAGCCGCGACGCAGCTCTTGCACGCGATCGGCTCCGTCTCGACCCCTGCGCTCTTCATCGACTGCGCGTTCACGTTGCTGAGCAGTGACGGTGCGATAGAGGACTGCGGCGCCGAGGTGTTCCTGGTGCTCAATGGCTTTCTCAAGGCATACGTGGAGAAAAATCCACTGAGAGATGATGACAGCAAGCATGCTGTATCAGCTACACAGCAACTACTCCCATCAACATCAGATACACAACAGAGCGTTGATGTCCACCTCGTGGGTCGCATTCTGGAAGATCTGCTGGTTCTAGATACCTGGAGCGAGCAGCAGAGCAGCCGCAGCCACCACAAGCAACGGAAAGCCCTCAAGTCGGAGGTCTCGCAGCGCGCGTTGATGGTCGAATGCATTGGCGTCTGCGTCGAGATTCTCCATCGCGACTTTACCGTCTTCCTGCTGCACACTCTGTACCCGCTCGTAGAGAAACTCGGCTCCCAGGATGTCGAAGTGGAGCACGCGGCGCTCGGGACGCTGCGCAAAGTCTACTTCTTCTGTGGGTATGCGTCCATGGAGGCGCTCTTTGAAGCCAACATGGACTACTTTGTGGACGCGCTCTGCTCGCGCCTGGAGCACTTGGAAGAGTTTCCGCTGACTGGACTCGTGGTCGAAGGGCTGCTTCGCCACACGAGGATCGCGTCGCTGCCACTCGTGGACGAAGTCGCCAATTCACTCCTGCGGAGCGTGGATCTGTACCAGGACTCGCCATATATCAGTAGTCTGCTGCGTGCGCTCAAGCTGCTGTTGTCCAGCATGACAGCTGGAAGCGGCACTTCCCAAAAGGGTCGTTTGCCAAACCCTGCCGCTGGTGTGTTTAGTGGTGGTGGGGGTCCGATGGCACGAGAGCATTCGGGCTCCCTGCTGAAGCAATTCATCAAGGAGATCCGCATTCTGAGCAACGAGAGTACCTTTGAGGACGACGAGTCCGACAAGTCTGGTGTCGTTGAAGTAGAGGAAGAAGAGGGCGAGGAGCTGGGTGATGAAGCCAAGATGAAAGGCGCCATGCCAGTTGAGTACGACGAGCGCAACGCTCTGGACGGACCAGGAGATGATCAGCACCAGGATGACGACTCGAGCAGCATCCATTCAACGTCTCCGTACACGGCACTGATCATCGAGATCCTGGACCGCTCAGGCCACTTTCTATCGGAGTCCGAACCGATCGCGTGCTGCCTCGTGCTGTCGATTATCGAAGAAGGCGTGCTGCTGCTTCAGGACTCGCGAAAAGAGCTCTTGCCGCTGATCCACCGCATCTGGGGAGCGGTTTTGCATCGCCTCGAAGTCACCAACAAGCCGATTCTGACCGCGACAATCCATCTGATTAACACGCTCGCAGTGGTCGCTGGGGACTTTATCGGCGAAAGGTTTGTGGAGAACGTGTGGCCAGCGCTGCGCAAGCACCTGGTGAGTATCGAGCTGAAAGAGAGAAGTGCGTCGACCCAGCTGACGAGATCTATGCTGTTGCTCTCTGTGGAGGGCGAAACTGGTGGTGAACAGATTCCACAACCAGCAAACACTATTGAGACCGAGTCGCGAACGAGGAGAACGCAAGACTCGCAGCTGCTGCTCGCGTCGCTCGAGTGTCTCGCCACCGTCTGCGGGAAGTCCAGCGCCGTCACGTTCATCGTCCCCGAAGTGGCGGCGACATCCAGAAAGTTCCTGAACGCGCAGCTTCCATTCGAAATTGTTCAAGCTGCGAAGCAATTGTTCGCAACCCTTGCGGAGCTCAACGGTGATGAGGTGTTCGGTGCACTCGCGCCGCTCGCCGACTGGAAACCTCCGCCTCCACCGAGCGCGCGCTTTCCAAAGTTCACTGCTGAGGCGACCAAGGTCTACTACAAGGCGCATGGTGGAGTAGGAACCTCTAGAGACTCGGCAGTGTATCGCGAGAATGCTGGACTTTTGATCAAGCAGCTGCTAAGAAATCACTAAAAATGGGATTAGTATAATGACACGACTGCCAATTTCTTCATATTGGGGACTTGTATTTGTCTTTCGTGTTGGTGCTGCTGCCACAAACTGTTTGTGGAAAAACAAGAACAGCAAAACTATATCGCCAACGATAAAAACCACACACACGCGAGGGCCATCCACCGCACAGTACTCTTGCGAGCATTCGTCGTCTTCCGCATTTCTCTAACCAAACATGCCGCCCATGTTGCCGGCATATGCCATCGGGCGAATTGGCGGGTGTTCCTGTGGTGAGCAGACAAAAGACACACATACAAAAAAACAATTTAGCCAACAACACAGTTCACAGTCCTCAACCAGAGCCTAATAATGCATAGAGTTGTTCGTACCACGGCCGTGAACTGTGTAAAGCGCGGCTTCATGTCCTTCTCGAAGCGAATGAACGCGCCCTTATTGCCCATCTGGTCGCAGTAGTTCGGCGCGCTGAACACCGTGATGCACTTGCCGTCGTGCTCGACCAAATAGCCTTCGTCCTTGACTTCATGCGAGCGAACTAGCAATTCTAGAAAATCAAGAACAAGAACAAGTCACAACAGTCAGCATACATAATCCAAGTAACCTGATCGAGACTTGAGCTGTAACAAACGACGTAATAAAAACAAACACGTACCAAGGTTGTTGTGAGCCAGGAACGCTTTGGTGACGTCCGGACCGAACGAGAGCCCGATGCCGCGCTTGCTTGGGCCGCGGCCCGGGAATGGCTGCGGATCGCTCCACATGAGGTCGCTCATGAGTCCGCTCTCGGGCGGCTCGCGGTTGCGATCGATCTTCTCAATGTCCGCGAGCGTGACGTTCTCGTCCGTGAAGAGCCCGCCGTGCACGACGATCACCTTGTTCTCGATCACGGCCGAGAGCGGCAGCCAGTTGAACACTTCCGTGAACAGCTGCATGACCGTGTCGTCGTACTTGTGCTTCACCTCGCCCTCAAAGCCGTAGATCTTGTTCATGTTCTTCGACTCGTGGTTGCCGCGCAGCAAGTGCACGTGGTTCGGGAACACGAGCTTCATCGCAAAGAGCGTGAGCACGACCTCGAACGAGAACGAGCCGCGGTCGACAAAGTCGCCGTTGAATAAATATGGATTCGTCTCGGACGGCAGTCCGTTGAGCGCGAAGATGTTGCACACGTCGTAGAACTGGCCGTGCGTGTCGCCGCAGACCGTGATGTGCGCGTCCGCGGTCTCCGACAGCGAGATGCGCAGCAGCGACGGTAGGCTCGAAAAGTTATTCTTCATCGCCAGCAGGATCTGCACCACGTACTTGCGGTGCAGCAGCTTGCCGCGCTTGAAGCGGTCCATCAACGCGACGACAAAGTCGGGCTTTGTCGCCAGTGGGTCCGCGGCGAGGTGTGGACCGTCGTACGAGGAATCGACCACTGTACATCGACAAATGTTAGTGAATGCGCATTATAACCTTGCTGATGAGCTCAGCAATGTTTCCAATAATACTGGCTCGTACCGATTCCATTGACGTCGATGGTCTCCGAGAGCGGCAGGTTGCGCTCCGACTGGATCGCAGCAGCGAACGCGGCCTCCTTGATGATCTTCTCGCAGAGCTTGAGCTTCGCGCGCGCGTCCTTGTCCGCTGGCTTCATGCGCACCACCAGTTTGAAATCCTTCACGGCCTTCTTGTGGTGGCCGAGCGCCAGTTCCGCCGACCCGCGGCGATAGTACGCTGTACGTGTGTGTCATGGGTGCATTTAACAACAACAACAGTCCATTAGCCTCGGTTGCCCATGTCCAGCAGCTCATCCAGACGTAAAACACTATTTCTCTACCTTTAACGTAGCTCGGCTCGATCTGGATCGCCGCGGACGCATCATCGATCGCGAGTCCGTAGCTCTCCGTCTTCATGTGCGCCGCCGCGCGGTTCGCGTAGTAGATCGCGGTTGGGTAGAGCGCGATCGCCGCCGAGTAGAGCTCGACCGCCGCGGGGAACTTGAAGCCCGCGAGCGCGGCGTTGCCCTGCGTCTTGAGCTCTTCCGCGCGCGCCTTGGTGGCGTTTGACACCTCGTGGTGCTCGCCGATCGTCACGCTGCTGCTGTCGCTGCTCATACTTGTGTATGTAGCTCTTCGCTTGTGGCTCTTCCGCTCTCGTGTGGTTCCAACGTGTGGCTTCTAAAGTTCGGATGGAAGGATCGTACAGCAGATCTGATCGATGTGGTGGAGGAACAGATCGCATTTAAGAGGTTTATGTAGTTAAGAAGGCTAATCAATCGTAATAGGGAGGTTGCTGTAAATACCTCTTATAAATGATTAATAGTATAGATTGAAAACAGATAAATAATAGCGTGTCGGAATGATTTACCTGCTTTAATGCATATTCGTAACCCAAGAGCGCGTGGAAAGAACAGCATTTGCGTCTTCAACCGCGCGGAAAGCAAGACGAGAGCGGAAAGCAGCGATGGATATGGACGCGTGGGTGAACGGCCACACGACGGAAGTACCGGCGGCGCTCGAGGTTAAACAGAAGCAGATGCAGATGCAGCAGCGAGATGAAGAGCACAAGATATCAGCAGCGCAGGAGGATGTGGACGCGGATGGAGCGACAGGAGCGATAGGAACGCGCCACCGCAAGTCGATGGACATCAAGGACCTGCTGGACGACGTTCACCTCCCGTCGCTCGCGGCGTTCAAGGATGCTGCCTGGATGAAGAAGTTCACGCCTGGCCGCAAACTTTTCTCGTCGTCGCCAGCGGTAGTAGATGAAGAAGATGTTATCGGTGCTGGTGGAGAGCAAGAGGGTGGCGTGACCACGATGGGCAAACGGCGCAACAGCACGGGGATCTCGCCATCGCAGTCTCCGCGCAAGGTAAGTCGATGCCCGTGTGCATGGATATGTATCTACTACATTCACTTGCTAATGTTGCGTATTTGTTGACGTGACGACGATAGAACATGCTTTCCGTTCTGGTTCCGAAGTACGATGACGATATCCTGTCGGCGCTGGATCCGCGATTCTTCACAGAGAGCTTTGATGCAGTCGCGCACATGCTGGTAAGTAAGTGCAGTTCGTGCTGGCGCTTATGGTTAATAGGCAGTAGTGCTTAGCCATTGCATTTGATGTATTGTTTGTTTGCTTTCAGGAATGCCTGCCGACGAGTCGCGAAGAGCTGGATCTGTTTCTGCGCACCGAGATCAGCGCGGTGGACGTCGCGAAGGACGTGATTGTCGCAAAGCTCGCCGACGACGTCCGCGCGAACCACGACTCGTTCATCCAGGGCATGAAGCAGGTACAAGAAGTGGACCTCGACTTAGTGCGCGCGCAGATCCACGTGAAGAACGGACGCCGACTGCTCATGTCGGCGAAGAACGACCTCATCATCAGGTATGGAATGGAATGGTTACAAGAAAGAGTCTTGCTGCTGTCATTTGCATTCTAATTAACCTCTTCTCTATGCACGTGGTGCGGTATGTTAGTTCGCTGGAAATTGTGAAAATCAAGAGGAATCGCGATCGCGTGGAAGAAGTACGAATTACACTTTGAAATTATGGCAATTGAGAGTGAGTGGATTTGCTAAACTGTGCTGCTCTTTGGGCTGTACAGATTATTGACCACGGAAATCAAGTGCTACTGTATTTCGAAGAAGAGCAGCGGATGAACGAGGCGCTACAGAACAACAGCTTTACCATCGCTGTACGTCAAGGGCCGACTGCTATGTGTGCCTTCTTACGATTGCAGAATCACGAGGCTGGAATGTTTATTCAATTCTGTCTTTTCTTTAGGTGGATATCTGCATTGGTTTGCGAAAGCAGCTCGCAAACGCAAATCTCAACAAGCTGCATATTCTGAAGAAGCTGTCACATCGGATCCAGGATTTCATCCCAGAGTTACGAAAGCAGTTTGACAAGGTTTGTTGTGGTGGCACATATGCAAAGTTGCTATCCACCACGGTTCTGCTGTTTAACCACGACATTTGTGTTTGTTTCGTGGCTCTTGAAAATTACACCAGTCGCTACGCAAAGTCGCCGAAGAACACTTCGATCCACTCAAGTACAAGGAGCTGCTTCACGCGTACATTACCCTCGCGGAGCACTCGGAGAACCTCGGCTTTGAGTTCTCATCGAATAGTCTGAGCGAAGTGCTGTCAAACATTCCGGAAATCGTCGTTCGCTGCATTGACGACATCACGCGGCAGTACTTATCCCAGCTGTTTGATCAGCAAAAGTCGCCAAAGAAGCCAAAAGGAAAAAAGAAGAAGTCGAAGAAAACGCAGCACCAGCCGCACAAGCAAAGTGAAAAGAGCCCGAGCGCTCGTGGCAGCCCCGCTATGACTGCTGCAAAGGCGATCGAGGACGTGAAAAGCAGTTTTGAACGGCTGACGGACTTGATGCACACGTACTACCTTCTGGTTCAGTGGCATCGTGACCCGTTTAATCCGAGAAACGACGACGTGGCATACCTGCACCGATGCGGGATTGACGACGATGACGACGATGATGACGAAGATGACTACAACGAAGAAAACGAGCACCCGCGGAATAGCGAAGGATCAACAACGGCAGAAAAGAGCGGAATGAGTGCAAAACTGAAGAAGCTCCTGTCGCCACGCATAAAGAGAAGCAGCAGCGTCTCGAGCGAGAACAGCATCACTCACACGCAGCGCTCGCCGTACAGCCAGATTCTCTGTGAAACGGGCATGACGCTTCTGCGGTATCGGAAAATCGTGTGGGAGAATATGCAGCAGAACGTCATGGAAATACTCGATCGACTCGACATGACCTACGGTAAAGACTTGTGTGTCTTCATTACCGTTTGGTTGTTGTTTAGGCGAACGTGTGCTCAACTCTTCTTTGTTCATGTTGTGTGCGCAGGCTACAAAATGGAACACATCATCGCACTCTCTCATGCTACGAATACGTTTCTCGAGATCGGCGAAGAATTTACTGGAGCGGCGACAACAAAGTAAGGCGTTTCCGTCTCTCGCATTATTGTTGGGTTGTGTTTTTCATGGAGATAAAGACTGACTTACAACGTGATTTCCCTAGGTTGAGATCGTGCATTCGCGCCAAGTGCGAGCAGTACCTGAACGCCCTCCATGACGACAACATTGAGCTCATGCGCATGCTGGTGGACACGGAAAATTGGCAGCGAGTCATCACGTATCTCGAAGATGGCGACGACGACGTCGGTCTGCTGCGTTTGATTGAAAAGAGAAGCGGGTACCTGTTTGCGAAGAAAGCGCGCGATGAGTTTGCGATGAATCCGATTTACACGCGGCGTGTGTTTCCATCATTCCACATCGACGGCAACCCGTTCAATGCTGCGAATTCTAGTGAGTGGCTCTCCTTGGAGAAAGGGATCCGGTTTCAGTATGAGACTCGGCCGATTCCTGACAAGAAGAGCGAAGGAGACGGGGATCATGTCAGCAATAACAACGGCGAGGATGATAATCAAGGTTCGCCCATTGTCGCTGGAGATGATGAACCAGAGATCGTGCTGAACTCGTCGACACTTTCTGGATACATTCGGTACGAGCTGCTCTAGTTTCTCCCTTTGATGAAATGCCTGGTTACTCACATGATGATCCCTACGTTTTTTGTTTTATTTTGTGTAGCTTCTGTGGAGTGTACCTGAAAATGATGGAGCATTTGCCGACAATAGCGTGGGATATCATGCTCATGCTCAACCGGATTTTTGAGTTCTACGCGTACGCCGTGTTTACAAGCTTCACGGATCGGGACGCGATCATCCAGCTGCTCCACGGTCGCAGTGACGACGGCACGGATTTGTGGAGGTGGAATGGCTTGAAGAACAACATTTGCCGGATCGCTGACGAGATGCATGCTGGAGAGACTTTTCTTCAAACTTCAGTCTCGCTGTTTGACATGAATGTGATTGCGAAAGGTAAAAACAACGCAAGTAAGAACAAAAGCAGCAGTGCGAAGCCTGGAAATCAGCCGACACCAGTCGAGAAAACCGTTACCCTTCGGAGAATCACGCGTGTCCCAATTGCGTTAGAAGATGCAAACGAGAACAACTTGTACGCGTTCGCCGAGCGGTGCATTGCCTGTGAGGTTGTCTGTACTCAAGTTCGGTTGCTGAAAGCAATCGAGTCGACCGCGCGGTCGTACCTTCCAGATCGATACCATTGTCTCATGGAAGAGGTGTACACCCGGAACAAAGTGCTCGCGGACGAACTGAGGAGCTTCATGTACCGAAGCATCGCGACGAAGCTTGTTGACGCGCCAAGTCTATTCCACGGGATCAGCCAGCTTTCTTGGGACATCACGTACATTAGCGAGCACCACAATGACTACATCGTGCATCTGGTCCAGAAGTGCGGCGAAGCGTGGGGTGGGCTGCAAATCTTGGCGGATGGCTCGATTCCAGTCGACGCGCGCGAAGAAATTTGGGCTGCCATGGTGCAAACCATCATGGAAACACTCCTCAATGGGTTTTCTGCAGTTACAAAGTGTACGCCACAGGGTCGCGCACTCATGTCGATGGATCTGCATGCGCTGCAGAACGGTTTGGATCTGATCAACCACATCAGCAGCACTACTGTACCTCGAGGACGAGAGTACGTGAACAACTACATCAAGGCTTTTTACTACGACGACGCTGGGGATTTGCTTGCGTGGATCAAGGAAAATAAGGTGAGCGAGGAGAAAGATATTGAAGCAGTCCGGTTTCGAGCCGCATGGAGTACCTCAACTGTGACTAACCTTGTCGACGACTCTTGCGATGCTCTCTTTTTTATTGTGTAGGATCTGTACACGAAGCACCACTTTGTCAACCTGATCAAGAACGGCGTTGGGCCGAAGATGGAGAAGAAAGATCTGAGAGCATTCGTCCTCCAAGTCGATGAGATTCTTTCGTCGTCCTCGTAGTAAATGTCAAACATGTAGTAGATGATATTGCCAACTACCAACATCGGAATGCGCAGTCTTAGATGAATAATGTTCAATTCGAAAATTTTACTGGCGATAAAAAGCTGACACGCCTCCGAAGTTCTCTCACAAGTGCTTGGTTTTAGCAACTTGACTAACGCTAGCAGCAGCTGGCTGGTAGTGGTGTGTCGAAGGACTCCGCTGCGGACTGAGGAAGCCGTACATCTTGTGCTTTATCCATTGCCCCATGAGCGGCACGACTTCTCGGGCTGCAGGATCTTTTGCGAGCGCATACAGAAAGTAAATGAGCACGGGCAGAATGAGCAGCGCGTATACGGTGCCGATGAACCACCAGAACTCCTCCATCGACGAGATCGCGTTTGGATGTCTCTTCGCGGCGACACGAGGTACCCATGCGCAAAATGGAAGCAACAAGGATACAAAGGTCTTCATCGTCATCAAGCTGGGAGAAACAGAGGCGAGGCGAGAATGGAGACAATGGGGCATGTGTGGGAAGCGAGGAACGCGAGCAGGCGCGTTCGTGGATATCAAGCGCGACGCTTCGCAACAGGTTCTCGATTTATCTTCCCACTGTGGCTTGACTGACTGAACCCATGTATTCTAACTGATGCCATCGTGAATCTTAGTAATGATAGGTCACTCTTCATACGACCACGCCTCGTTGGTGATCGCAGAAGCGAGAATGGAGAGCATTGCACCAAGAACACCACCGAGTCTTATGGCGTTTGAGCTTGAAGACGCGCGACGTTCGTGAGAGCTGCTGCTGGAATGCGACCAAGATCTTCTTCTCCGGTCAGAAAGGAAGATATTCTCAGACCAGACACGGTAAGACGAAGACAAAAGCTCGAAGTTTTGAAATCAAGATGTCCTGATCTTGAGCTTCTGACTGACCTTTTCAATTAATCAGAATGAATGCATCTCTTGCTAGGTGGGTTCAGTCTCAGCAGGAGGAGAGGCTAAAGAACCGCAAATATCCGAGATGCTGTGACCACCACCAGATCGGGTGTTGCGGGTGGACTCAGGCTCAGGACCAGAAGGTTTTCAAGATTTGGCTGTCTATTTGCAGTAGCGAGGAGCAACGAGGAGGAGGTGCTGAGAGTCGGATGAACAGCTAACGACTCGGCTAAAAGCGGCGAATGGGAATGCGCAGGATTATCCTTCGGGGTTTCCACCAATTGGACAGCGTTTGTCTGGATTTGGCCTCTTATATATAGCGGCGTCGTTGCAAACCGCAAAGCTGGCGAGGAAGGAAGCGAACTGTTTTGGTTGTGGCTATTTTTGCACAGAGCGAAGAAGACGAGGGAGGGAGGGCTGGGAAGCTAGACTGCGTTCACTCTGTTTTATTCGGCGCGCCAAACCACCCAGCGAGGTTTCATTTTTAAACTTGCGGCTCCATTTCCCTGAAACTCTCGCGGCTCCCCAGCACATCAGGAAGTCCCTCCTATCCGAGTCAACAACAGCGAGCATCTCAAGAAAGAGAGAGCAGGAAGCAAACTACTCGTGCGCGCGCGTCTTGACTGCTTGAACAATCATGGGACTCTGTGCATCGCAGATCGCAGAGGGAGACAAAGTCGCGTACGCCAAGTCGCGAGAGCTCGATGCGAAGAATGAAGAAGCGCACCGCGCCGAGCAAGAGAAAGTCAAGCTGCTGCTGCTTGGTGCAGGCGAGTCTGGGAAGAGCACAGTCTTCAAGCAGATGAAGGTACGCCGTTCTCTCATGTGTCACTCTTGTGATTGCCGTCGATTGAAATCTCTCAGTGCTCTAACGCTTTCGTGTGTCTCTCTTGCTGGAAACGACAGATTCTTTATGGCGCTGCATTGACAGAGGAAGAGAAACGGCATTGTACACCGATCATCTATAACAACGTCATCACGTCGATGAAGATCCTGATCGAGCAGTGCATAGAGCTGAAGCTCAAGGGCGAAGTGCAGTGCGTCCAAGACTTTGACGACATCCGAGCGATCAGCGACGAAGCAGAGGTGACGCCAGTCGTAGGTCAGAAAGTCAAGAACCTCTGGACCGACCCAGGTATTGTCGCCACCTGGACGCGACGAGCGGAGTTCCAGATCATTGAGTCGGTCAAGTACTACTTCAACGACATTGACCGCATCATGCGAGACGACTATTCGGCGACACAGCAGGATATGCTCTACGCGCGTGTGCGAACGTCCGGTATTGTCGAAGAGCGATACCAGATCGATGGCGCCACGTTCGTGATGTACGATGTCGGCGGACAGCGTAACGAGCGCAAGAAGTGGATCCACTGTTTTGAAGACGTGACGGCCGTGATCTTCGTCGCTGCACTGAGTGAGTACGACCAGTCTCTGTACGAAGACGCGTCGACAAACCGTATGATCGAAGCCATCACGCTGTTCGACGAGATCATCAACAACAAGTTCTTCCTCAACTCGGCGATGATCCTGTTCCTGAACAAGAAGGATCTGTTCCAAGACAAGATCAAGAAAGTGGACCCAAAAACCGTGGAAGTGTTCAAGGACTTCCCCGGTGGCCTCGGCGACTATGAGCTGGGCGTGCAGTACTTCCTCGGCAAGTTCATGGAGATGAACCGCCAGCCGGAGAAGGAGATCTACCACCACGTGACGTGCGCGACCGATTCCCAGAACGTCCAAGTCGTGTTCAACGCATGCAAGGACATTATTTTAAAGCAGAACATCAAGGGCTCCGGCTTCATGTAGACCCACTCTCAGCCAGGCGCGTGGAGGAGGAAGATGACGATCACCGAGCCTCACCTGCTCGCTCACTCTGATCCGCGACCCACGAAGCCGCAATCCGCACCATCAACATCTCCCACTTCTGAATGATTGGGTCGGCGAGGAAGGGAAGGCAGATTCCTTACCTTATTGCAGGAGTGTGTAGATATAACAGCACCGATTTCATTCACCAAGACCTTTGCATATAAACACTTTTATAAGCGCTTTTAACGAACTCACACACTCGCACACCATTTCCGTCGGAGCAGCTACGCACGGTAGGTAGCCTGCACCAACAATTCCTCCACAATGCAGTAGCCATTCGCTAATAGACGCCGTATCATAATATTATCAGGAAAAGGGTGAAAGCAGTCGTACAGCCTCCGCCATAGTCCAGTGGTTTCACTATCCTATCAACATAAAGCGCATACAACGTCCTTTGCAGCCTTTCATGATCCATTTGCCCTTTTGAATTTGACGAGAGATACACATTGACACTTCCCGCCAAAAAGTATCCTGTCTCTTTTCCACCTGCCCGCCAAGTCTTACTCGAAGCACACATTTGGCTCGCACTCACTATAGCAAAGCACCTGTTTATCCTAAAGCCAAACGTGAACTCCATTTCGGATCCAATCAGAGCTCGGAATGTCAAGATCCCGCCAATCAGCGGTCCTAAAATTTCCACCAGCCAATCAAAACCCTCCAAACGAGCTCAGAGAGATTTTTTGGTGGCGCGGAAAAGCGATTTTATTCTGTCTCACCCGTCTGTGTTTTTGGGTTGAGCTGCCGCAAACGGTCCTCTCTGAACAGCTCACTCCTCAATTTACCGAGCAACCACTACCAACTAAGCAAGATGGCGAAGACTCCAAGCAAGAAGGCGGCGAAGACCCCAGCGAAGGCCGGCGCCAAGGGCGGCAAGGGCAAGGGCAAGAAGCGTGTCGAATCGTACTCGACCTACATCTACAAGGTGCTGCGCCAGGTGCACCCGGAGACGGGTATCTCCAAGCGCGGCATGTCGATCATGAACTCGTTCATCAACGACATTTTCGAGCGCATCGCATCGGAGGCCGGCAAGCTGTCCCGCTACAACAAGAAGTCGACCCTGTCGTCGCGCGAGATCCAGACGGCCGTGCGCTTGATGCTCCCAGGTGAGCTGGCGAAGCACGCCGTGTCGGAAGGCACGAAGGCGGTGACCAAGTACACCTCGTCGGCTTAAGCGTCCCCAGGTGCTGCTGCACTTTCCGCAGCAAGCCCCACAACGAGCTGACTGCGCTTTGCACTCGGATAATTTCGGTGCGAGCGTAGCGGTTCATCATTTTCCTCTGGTGTTTTTTAACACCACCCTTTGCGAAAGAAACGAGTTCCAGTTCAAATGACCGGAATGAACGGTATTGCATATTGGTAGATTGGCACAGCAGTTGAAGTCGTAGTGAGATAGCACATCTACGAATTGGTACTGTGCAATGCACGTTCTGAGCTGCGGTCCCTGAAGCAATCGAGGCAACGTGTTTGATACAGCAATATACAAATCAAACAAGCCAAGCACGCACAGCTGAGCTTGCGAGGGAAGGACTCCACTCATAGCTGACTGGTCGACACGCTGTTTAAACCATCGACTGTGGTTCAGTGTGGTGAACGCGCATGTGCAGTGGACGGAGCGCTGACGGTGAAGCCCCGAGTTTGAAATGTACAACCTGCCGCTCGTTATTGGAATCGTGTTTTGGCCACTTCGACCAGCGTCGTTATGGGTTAAATCTGCATTCCCTTCAACTACTACAACAAGCCACAGCTCTCACGAAAGTCAGTTGCTGGGCTGAGGAACCCCCTCGATTAATCGAAGCACAACTCGTCCTGTTGCACCGCGCAGCAGCATAGAGGGAATGAATCCAGCGACGCAACTTGTATGCATTCGAAAGCAGACTTAAAGAAAAAGAACCATTGTTCGAGGCGCATATTGTACACTCGGGTGCGTTCTGTAAACTTACAGTACTCGATGCTCATCGTGAATGGCCTCGAAGGAATTGATAGTGTTGCCTCGCTCCTTGTAGGGAACGATGACGGCTCAAACCTCAAAACAACACCCGCCATTATTTTAAGAGAACCTTTTTATACAAGTCTTCACGTGTCTGGAGACATGCTGCTGATTACTTGGAGACCGAGTGTCTCTTTCTCATTAAATGATGGCTGCGCGCAGAAGAAACAGCTCACCACTGCACAGGCTCCAACCGTGGCTTGTCCACTAATCAGCGACTCTCTCAACTTCTCGATTAGGAGCCCACCACCACGTGCGACGTGGGGCTTGCCTATAAGAGTTTCTTTTGGACTCGCGATGGTGATGCTGAAGCGCTCACTCACCACGAACGCCATATCCCATCCACGCACGCATGAGACCCCGCACCTGCGTGAATATTTTACTCATCCTGCTGTACCAGACTCTCAATGGGAAATGCGGGCGCCAAAACTTTGAGCCTGTATGAGAGGAGGTGCCCAGTTGCATTGAAGTAGAGACTTGGCGCATCAGCATTTTTCAGGAAGGGAGCTGCTCGAGAAAACAATCAAGCGACCCATTATAGGCTTTGCACAGACATAAACACTTATCAAGTGTATATAAATAAAATTGTTTCTAACTACAAATTGTCCATGTTTGATATTGATGAATCCTGTATTGACTACGTATTTTCTCGCTTTGCTTCTCGGACCCGCGAACCATCCTTCTTCAAGTCCGGTGTTTTGTTCGGTTTAAAAGACTTTTGGGAGCGGACGGAGTCTCTCTGACTCTCTCAGTCTCTCTATCGAGTAGGGGCCACTAATAAGGCGTCCGAATTTCTTTCTTACAAATTTCCATACAAAACCCACACACAATCACACAACAGCAAGAAAGCACAAAAAGCACAAAAAGCGACCGACTTTGGGCGAAAAAACATTCATTTGCCGGTTCGCCCTATTACAAGCGCCCCCAAATTTATCTGCCACCGCTGGATCCCATCAAAGGCATTAGAAGCAAGCGGCTCGCTCTATCTATCTATCTCTTCGTCGCCTCAAGAGACGACGGGCCATTCGCATTATTCAAGAAGACGGAGCAGCAGACGCAGTGCAGTGATGGTGCCCGACATGCTACGCGTCGTGCCGCTCAAGCTCCACGTGCGCAACGCCACGCAGACCAACGGCGAATCTCCCGTGGTGCGTGCTTGTTCTTCTTTCTATAAATTGACGCGTGTGTGTGGACCATGAGCGTCTATCTATCTATCTGTGCGTACACAACCGGGCTAATATGTACGTGTCTCTCTTTGTTTGCATGTGCTGGCTGTAGTATGAGCTGTTTTGCCGCTGGCGGAACGACAAGCAGAAGCCCGACGACTCGTTCTCGTACAGCGAGTGGAGCGTGTGGAAGACGTACGAGAAGTTCCAGAAGCTCGACGCGGACATGCGCGCGCGCCGCAACTGCAAGTTCGCGAAGATGATGGTCACGGTCGCGTTCGCGCCCGAGCACCGCGTGCGCATGTTTTTTGGCCAGGACCAGACCGCGCGCTTCCTCGAGAAGCGCCAGAAGGAACTCGACTACTACATGCAGCGCATCCTGCTCTTCTCCGGCGTGAGCGAGTTCGTCACCGGCACCGGGTCACCCGTGCTCGCAGAGTTTATCGGTGCAGAGAACCACGTCGACTGCTCACAGCTGTTTGTTCCCGACCTGTCGTCGCTGTCGGTGTCGTCACTGTCTCCGACGTCCCAGCTTCTCGAGCAGCATTCACGAGAGTTAGGTGGGAACGGCGCCATCCTGCGCACGCTGAACGTGGACATGCACGCGGCGTTCTCACCCTCAAGCTCGTACGCGTCATCGAGCGCAACCGCGAGCTCCTTCGAGAAGCACCGCGGCGGTGGCGAAGGACCATCCCGGAAAGCAATCAAGCAGGAGATCGAAGACGAGCTCGTGCTGCGGTTTGGCGAGCACCAGCTCAAGCGGTTCCGCAAACGCGCGCGTGCGTTCCGCAAAGAGAACGACCCGACGGTCGCGGCGCAGGAGTTCACGAAATACGTCGTCGCAGAGTACGACGCGGAGTTCACTTCGTGGCTGCTGCAGAAGTTCTTCAAGACCGTGAAGTTGGAAGAGAAAAAGACGGCGCTCAAGAGCGCGGGCGGCGACGCGTTCTATCACGACAGAGACGACGACGCTGCGAGCCGGAAAGCGCGGAGAGCCGAGATGAACAAGATGCAGCGCTCGACCAGCGACAACCCGGCGACATCATCATCATCCACTAAGCTGTCTCGCAAGAAGAGCAGCCGGGAGATCCTGTACCGCGTCGAGAAGTACGCGCGCGGCAACGAGGAGCACATTGAGTCGTTCAAAGTGGCGGCGAAGGCGCTCGGCAGCCAGGAGATGACCACAAAGCAGTTTGTGTCGTTCGTGCGCGCGACGTTCGGCCGCGAGGACGCGCAGGAGATCCTGTTCCTCGTCGTCGACGTCGTGCCGCTCCTGCACGTGCAGCGCGAGCTCCGTGAGCTACTCGCTATTTAATCTCCACGCGTCCATCTCTCTCTCTCGTGAGCCTCTCTCAGTAGGTATCTGAATGGTTTTAGTTTATTCTTTTGTGTGTGTTTGGTTTTTGGTGGTGGTGGTGGAATTTGGCTGTTGACAGAGAGAGGATAAGAGAGAGGTGGTTGGCTCCATTTTGACAACACGCAAGCGCCGGGCTTTCTCGATAGAAGAGGAAGCGATGAAAAACGGTCTGCACTTGAGAGTGAGTGGAGAGAGAGACGGGAGGCGTCCGGAAGACTGTAGCAAACTAATATATTTTTTCTTATCTATGCATACTCAACTACAAGAACAGCATCAAATTGTCATGCCATATTGGAATATGTAGAGATCTATGCAAAATGCTTGGCCATCCATCACCTTCTCCTGTTGTGACATTGTCACGTGGCTGCTGGCATGGGTGCAAAAATGATAATGATGAGGCCCACATGAATATTTGATTGTAGACTGTGGCAGCAGCACATCGATCATCAGCCACCGACTGGGACCCAATCGGTGGCACATCCACAACAAGCAGAAGAAAAGCGCGGGAACCGCTTCTGTCTATCTAATTATCGTCCCGGTTCAAATTGGGAATTGGTCACCAGCACACAGCATGAAGCGCGGACGTGTGGTCGTGGAGCGCAAGCGCAAGAACGCGCGACAGCGTACGTGGTCCTGCAGGAGTTGATTCCGTTATATGAGTATGTGTTGTCACTGTGTGCTCATCATATTGTTGTGTTGTTGGTGTGTACAGGCGTGCAGGAGAGAGTGGATGACGAGGTGCAGTCACTCTCTTCTTCTGACAGCGACGTGGAGCAGCAGCAGCAGGCGAGCGCTAGAAGCACCATCAATCTAGACGACGGCAGCGTCGATGAAGATGGCGATGACGATGATGAAGAGGGTACGCTGGATTTTACGCAGCCTGACTACGCGGTGCAGCTCTCGGAAAGCCAGGCGGTCGCGGACTCGCAGCAGGAAGACGGCGAACCGTCCAAGACAAAGGCGAACGCCATGCCTGCGCGCGTGGGCCAGATGTCCACGAAGACCGTCGAGGACCTGAGCGCGCTGCTGGTGCGCTACATGCTGTACAAGGCGAGCTTGAAGCTGCCGATCAAGTTTGCGGATATCAGTAAAGAGGTCTTTCCAAAGTACAAGAACGTCTCCAGGTATGCATGCAAAGCTATCCCATGCATCGTGCTGTGCGCATGTGGTGTACGGCCTTTGTTCTAAAACGTCGTATCTATTATGTTACTGCAGATATTTTTTCCAGAAGGCCAAGCAGCAGCTCGAGAGCGTCTTTGGGTATCGCGTCGTCGCAGTGGACGAGAGCTCCGCCAAGGAGCTCTACCTCGTGCTCAACGCGCAGACGTCGCAAGAGCACTTGCTGCTGATGAACAAGAACGGCAAGTCCCCCTTGCGCGGTTTCCTCATGATGGTGCTCGGGCTCCTTTGGTGCGCTCAGGGACGACGCATCTCTGAAGGTACGAACGAACACACGTCCTTCATTACGTTTTCACGAGCGAGAACACAGGTTACGAGCCTATTTGATGTTTGATTGATTAACAATCTCATTCCTGTTGCTTGCTTGTGTGTAGACGATCTGTGGAAGCAACTGGCGCTGCTGGACTCGGCGATCAAGCCGACGCGCGACCATCCGCAGCTCGGCGACGTCGCGAACCTTTTGAAGACATTTGAAACCCAATTGTACGGCGTCCATTGTTCAGGCATCTCGCTGCTCTGCTGGTGTCGCTTATGAGTGTCTGTTGCTCATAGTTGAATGGATGTGTGTGTGTGTGTGTGTTGGTCTCTTGTCTGCTTGGTTAGATATTTACAAGCTAGCTCGGAGCTTGACGTGGACCTGAAGAAGATCAAGTTCTACGCCTACGGCCCGCGCACACACCATGAAGTGGGCAAAGTGCAGATCCTCAACTTTGTGTGCAAGGTACGCAAACACGCCCACGCCCACGCTCTCTATCACTCATTCTCTCTGCTTGCTTCTGGGGTTCTCTCTGTGTGCCCATTGCTCACCACTGGTGCATTGATCACATTGCTGCTCTTTCATTCTTCAGCTGATCACGGGACGCCCGCCGACGGATGCCCAAGTGGATGAGCTCACGCTTGAAGACCAGTAAACGCTCTTGTCTTCTATTTCATCTTGCTATGATAGGCTTTTATTGATAGCCGATGGATTAGATGAGGCGTTGACATGCGCAATGGTATTTTGTCTGCCCACCACACTACACACCCACTCTGCGAGCTTATCTGCTCTGGCTTAGCCGTTCCCTTCTTTACTATCACAATTATAAGGACAGTGAGAGTATGGACTCGATCGTGGCGTTATACGGGTCGCCGTCTGGCTCCGAGAGCTCCGATGACGACGAAGAGACCGCAGTCGCATCGAGTGGAAGCAGCGATAGCGAGGACGCAACCCACGTAGCATCTGCTGGCGCTGCTGGTCGCAAGCGGAAGCGCCATAGGGACGAGACGCCGACGCAGCCACGACCGTCATGGGTGCGCGCGTTTGTGCACGTGGACGGCAACTGGCCCAGCCACGTGAACATCACCATCGGCGACGACGCGGAGCTCCGCGCGCTGTGCGCTCGCGTCGTCAGTGGCGCGCAGCAGATCATGGTCAACAGCGGCGCCAGCGTTGATGCTGACGCTGCGCTGCTCGTGCCCATGGAGAGCTACCACCTCAGCCTCTCGCGTCCATTCGTTCTGCAGTACGACCAGATCAGCGCTTTCGTGGACGAGCTGCGCGCGGCGCTGAAATGGCGGCGCCGGTTCATCCTCTCGCTCGCTGGCGCGACGGTGCTGTTGAACGACGAGAAGACGCGCTCGTTCCTCGCTTTGCGCGTCGCTGGTTGCGAACCGGAGCTCCTCGCGACCGTCAAGTGTGTCGACAAGTGCATGAAGCAGTTCGCGTTGCCGCTCTACTATGAGGTATGGCAGGCTTGATGGTGATGGATGCTGTTCAGTCGAGCCTGTATTGCCTTTGTTTACCTACCTACCTACTTCCCTACCTCTCTCTCTCTCTCTCCATGGAACTGTTTGTTGACGATGGCGGCTATGCGTTGTCCTGTGATTGCAGGACCCCATCCCTCATGTCAGCATCGCGTCGTCTCTGGGGAGCTCTTTGCCAGAGCGACTGCCGCAAACGCAAGTCCACAAGCTGTTCCTCAACGAGACGCCATGGAGCACTGCAATCACGACCGTGCACGTCGCCATCGGCAACAAACAGTTCCAGATCCCTCTCCAGTAACCAAACCAGCCCAGCCAGCCCAGCTACTGGACCCATAACCCAACTCAGTCCACCTAGATCTTCGACTCAGCCCATCGTCGTCCCAACAAGAAACGGTAGCCACCCCAAATCATTTTCTCAGTCGCTGCTGGTATCCGAGTCCGACGCCAAGTCGATCACCTGTGGATCTTTCCGCTTTCCTCCCAGAGGTGGCGCGTTAGGAATTCGGTTGTCATTGTCGTCCGAACTGCTGATATCCGACATTGTGAACGTCACTGGAGCAACTGGGATCCGTCTGCTCAGCGCGTCTTTGTCTCTTGCTTCGGATGCAGCAACAGGACCAGGAGGGGCGCCTTTTACATAAATTGACACAAAAAACTTTGTCAAATCTTTTGCACCTCAGCCTTTTTCAACAGCATTGTTAGTCCACTTTGGTTGGCAAATGACAACAATACCTAGGATCCCTGGCCGCTGCAAAGGTCGTACTTCTCGTCCAAACTCATCGGGCTTCTTTGAATTTGGTTCTTCTGGTCGCAACATCAATCGCTCAAGAATAAGGCACCACATGTACAAGATCCCCACGCGCGACATTGTTCAAAACAAATGCCACTTACCATTTCTTTTGCGCTTGACACGGAGGACTTTCCGTTCTGCACGCGATGAGCGAGCATCACCAGGGCCATAGTGACTGTTTCTCAGCGGTGCGGACGCCAGTGTCATTGTAGCAACTGGAAGAGTTATGTTGACTGAATTTTTTTCAGCGGACGGTTGAGGAGGATCAGGTCGTTGACGGGATTGACTGCGATCTCTTCGTTGCTGCTTGTCTCTAGACACTGCTTGAGGCTTTTGAGAAGTGACTTGAACTTGACGTTCCTTGCCGCGCTTCCGAGGACGAAGGGCTTCGCAGTCGCTCAGTTCTCCATCTTCTTCTCCCATGTCATGTCGAGCAGGTTTGCCATTACCACCACCATTTCCGTTACTACCAGCAATAGCAGCATTATTACCATTGCCAACAGCAGCAGCAGCAGGAGCACCACCACTCGGCATCTTGATCTCGGACCAGAGATCATTGATCCAGATGACGTGCGATGCGAGTTGCTGAAGATCTGCAGACACCGTGTCGCGGTAGCCTAGTTGAGCATTCAATTCGTCAAGCGAGGGAGGGCCTCAGCACATCGAGCAGCCCAAACTCAACTTACCAATGACCCACAGGTCTTTGCGAAGCACGTTCTTGATTTGGTTGAGCGAGTCGTAGAAGTCGCCATCGCCTACAGTTTGTTGTTTCATTGTGAAAAAAAGTCAGATAAAAACAAAAAAGAGCTCGCGCTGACAGTGCAACAACAACAGCATAAAAGCAGCCAAACCAAACCGGCAAAGAGGATGAACCGGTCGCATATCTACAAGTGCAGCAAGACATCATGAGTGAACCAGACAGACATGGCTCCAGCTTCCATATCAGCACCTACACAAATGACGATATACTTACGTTCTCATACGCCAGCGACAGGATTTTCGTTGCGATGCTGAAGTGACGAAATCAAACACACACGTCAGGCCTTCTGGTTTAATGAGCAATCCATAATGCTTGGGAGCATTCTCGTACCCGTTGTCGACTCCTTTTTGCACCATTTGGTGGAACTGGTTGCCGCATCGTTTACAATGGCACTGATACTTCTTCATGGCGTACAGCTTCAGCTGGAACTAAATGACAGCAACGAGCGAAGGACTTCGTCAGCTCATGATACCAAAGACGCACTGCAATGCTCCTCTAATACTAGGATAAAAATGTTGTACCTGCGGTCCGTGCGGCGGCGCCAGCTTCAATGCGGTGTACTGCGCAGACAGACTTTGATGAGATGACCGCTGCAATATCGGCTCCTGGTCGAAGAACCAGCACTCTTCGCACGATGACAGCAGCAGCAACGACACCCAGTCAGTCGTATTTTGCAAGAGGCGATCCTCATATAAAGCCCATATAATCTTGTTAGCTCACCTCGTAGGCGCGATCCTGCTAGCGTTTCCAGCACACTGCGGAACTTGATGTAGTCGATCCGATTCCCTTCCTACACCACATCCGACATCGTGAGCGTGGAGCAATGCAATATACGCACTATAGTACTACGCCAGGATGTCGTAAAACACTACTCACCAAACTCCGCGCTCCAATGTGCGCGTACGCGCCATCTGTAGAATTAATTGCATATCAACAGCAACAACAGAAACAAATTCGAATGGTTGTTCACCAACTCCGTCTCGTCAATAATCGCTGCTGAGCGTCTTCTCGTTTGGCGAGTGTGCAGGTAAGGTGCATTTGAGGAAGCCCCACCGATCACGAGCACTGTGCGGCACGCGTCTGCCGTGTTATTAGCACTGCTGCTGCTGTTGCCGCCGCCGCCGGCTCCGTTCACGCTCGTCTGCGCGTCCGGCATCGCGATGTGATGGGCTGTGTGAAGCTGGTCCGTAGCTGGTCTTGCACCTGTCAAGTTGCTTTTGCCTCAAAAACACGCTCATGTACCGTAAATTGCTTTAATAGAAGGCCATAAATTGTACCCATCCTCTTGATTGGATGAAAATCAGTTAAATTTGATCAATCATCACTACGATGCAAATAATGAATGTCGCGCGAAGGTTCCATATTGTGTAGTCCACGTGAAATAGAAGATCTCAAGGATCCAAGTTACAGATCTCGCCCCTCCCCTCCCTCCTCCAACATTTTTTCCACAGAATCAAAAAAGCAATCCAGTTGCTTTGTGTGTCGTGCCGGGTCGTGCGGGCGGGTGCGGGTTGGGGTTCATTCAGAGAGGGCACGCTCGCAGGATTTTCAGCTTGGTTTTTGTATGGCACTGTTTGGCTCTCGAGCCAAAGCTGACGACGGCCCACCACCAAGCCCGCCCGCCCGCCCGCCCGCCCCTTTGCATCTTGCTGCGCCAGTTGAGATTTCGCCCACAAGCCCGCACAGCACCAAGAAGATCACAGTAAAGATGACCGCCGAAGAGAACAAGGAGTTCGACGAAGAGTTGGTCGACTACGAGGAAGAGGAGGAGACGAACAACGCCGACGCCAACGGAGCCGAGGGAAAGGACGCCAAGAAGTAAGCAATTCTGCCTGTACATTCGTTCGCTGAGTTTTGTGGTGATGGCGCGACGCGACGTGACGTGACGCAATGCGGCGTGGCGATGGTGGTGGCGTGACGGTGTTTTTCCCCCAAGTCTTCTCCGCCTGCTCCCCCGTG